>APFE030757429.1:58424-81549 GCA_000404065.3 Pinus taeda | reverse complement strand
ATCGCAGAAAATACGACGATATGCTGAACGCAAATGCGACGAAAGGGGCAAGCAGACTCACGACACTTGGGAAAAGCGTGGGACGAACGATGACTTATACCCCTCCATGCGTGGATTAGACATAGGGGCAGGCCGACCAATGGTTGGGCGTGCGCAAGGGTGTGTGAAGGCGATTTTGGGGGTCGGCTGGAGAGCCACCGCCCACACTACACACACGCAGGAATGCGTATAAATATACGCATTGAAGCTCATTTGCAAACAACGACTTCGCACTTGAAGCTTGCACAAGGAAGAAGGGAAAAGTGCGCAGATTTAAGAGGTAATGCGCATAACTCATGCGCAAGTCTTGAAGGTGCACTTGGAGTGTCTCTTGCAGCCGGTTGTGGGTTGGGCAAGGTGTGCCCGGGTTAGTGTGGACGTGCAGAATTGTGTAGGACTTGGAAAAGGTACATAGGTGACTCAGGTGAGCACCATCCTTCATGCAAGATGTGCACAATGTTGTAAAAGGCAGTTCTATGCCTCAGTTGTAAATTTGGCTAAGTGTTGGCTTGGAATTTTCCAAGCACACCTGTATTGTAAAAATGGATATTCTTAATAAACGGTTGGGCAGACTCACATTACGGGGAGTTGCCCCTCCCCTTTATACTTGTTGCAATTGTTGATGTTCTTGTTTTATAATTGCGATGGATAATGAATGAGTATGGGCTTCATTAAGTATAAAGGACAATTGTAAGTTTACTTGGTTACGAAACACAAGCTAAGTAATGCGAAGGTGAATTTAGGCGTAGTCCATGTGCACAAGTATTGTTAAAAAGAAAGTGTTCGGTGGTGCCGCACCTCGCCGGCACGGTTGAAAGACCACTGTAGGATTGGGGGCGTGACAATTGGTATCAGAGCTCGGTTGGGCTTGGTTTGAGCAGGTTGCTTGTGACAGTGTAGGGAAGTACTTGCAGGTGAAGGAAGCTAGTTTAACATAAGTGGAACAAGGGCCGGTTCATGATTGCAGGGTGCTTGGTGAAGCTGGTAAAGGTTGGAACCGAGTGTCATAGAGTAGAGCAGGCGGTACTACGTGCTGGTCATACGATTTGGGCACTTGTCAGGTGGGAAAGTGAGATTGCGTGTGAGCAGGTATACACGGTTTGGGCGTCTGAACAAAGTACGAACCAGGGGAAGACGAAGAACAAGGCATGCCAGGTTTGGAAGAATGTGAAGGGAAGCTCTTGCTTACCTTATACAGGTTGAAGCGATTGAAAAAGGAGAATCCCCGTATTCAAGAAGAGCTTGCAGTCTTGGAGAAGAATGTTGAAGATGAACTTCTTCAACTTGGTTGGACAATGGGGCAAGCTGAAGTTGTAGATTGTATTACCAAGGAAGAGGAAGTCTTGATGACCGAGGATGTTGCAGACATGATCATGATGGAGGATGAGCTTGAGGTTGATCAAGTTGGGCCAGGATCGTGCAGTTTGCATACATGTATGGATGAGGGTACTCTCATGGAGGAACCTCATGATGATGTTGATGATGTAAGTACTATTGATACATGTGTTTCATTTGAGCATTTGGTAGATGGACCATGTGCAGGGAAGGGCAAAGCCAATTTGCCGATGCTAGGGAACATCTTACCATGGATGTTTATGGTGAGACCTTGTATGGAGAAGCAAGGATTGTTGACTATTGCAGGACTTGTTGGGGTTGTTTGTGACCTTGTGGTAGAAGGTACAAAGGCTCGTGACAAGGGTGGAACTTGATGATCATTGTGAATGATTGGGTTGTGCTTTAGCCACATGGCTAAGTGCCTGGCATGACTCATGGACAGTTTGAAGGGCATACACTTGAGTTGCTTGGGTGGACTTCTCATGGTCGAGACCAAGAGCAAGTCTTGGTGGACACTTAGGTGGAAGAGCTATGATGGAGAGACTCATGTGATGATGATCTTTTGGGTGGACTTCTCATAGTCTTGGTGACACTTAGGTGGAGGAGCTATGATGAAGGAAACTCATGACATGATGATATGGTTGGGTGACCAAGTTCACTAGACTGAAGATTGCAGCTTGGATAGGGATGACCGATGGTTGTGATGGGTCTACTTGGTTGGACTACATGGACAACTTAGTCATGGACATCAGGTTGGAGACATGGAGCATGGCAGTCTTATGCAAGGACATATTGTGGGTGCACTTGTGGAGATGTCACTTATGGGAATCCAAGGAGGTGTACCAAGGCATGGAAGTTGTGCAGATAGAAGTGCTTGTGTGACATGGAGACTTATACTTATGAGACTATGGGGAGGTTGTACACTCTTGTGCAACAAAGAAATGGACTTGGATGGAGTTGTGAGCAGACTATGGGGCATTCTTACTACATGGAGAGCTGAGGCATCTTGCAGAGACCTTTTGGTGGAGACTTGTATGCTTGCTAGAGTGTTGGTTGGGGATGACTTATGGAGCTCATGATGACATGAGATTGTTGTGACTTCTAGGAGACTTCATATATGGTGGACTTAGAGGATCTGATGCATTGGGGAGCTGAGGTCGGAGACTTGGGTGCAGGATGGGGTGCACACTTTCATAGTACATGTATGGGCATGGCTTGAAAGAGTAACTTGATGTGGATGATCGGTATGAGGCACTTTGAGGTGATGGAGTTACAATGATGATGATACCTTGGTGGCTACACTTGGGTATGGGTTGAGCCGAGACTCAACTACTTTTACACATGGGAGCTGATTGATCTTTGATCATGGGCAGCACATGGATACATGAGAAAGGTGTTCTCTTGAGGCACTTGACTTGATGGAGAGAGGTGTTCTCTTAGAGCACTTGGCAGACTTGAGGGATGACACATTGCAGATGTGATGGAGGTAGCTTCATGGACATGGATGTGGCAAACTGAGAGTTGGAGTTTGATGAGATGGTCTCTTCATATCGAGGAGGCACACATATGGATGATGTTGGGATAGATGTGGCTGATTTCATATAGCACATTGACACCAAACATGATGGACATGTTGCAGATGAGATGAGGACTACTTCATGGACCTGAGCATGGTTTACTTATGAGGATGGATTCTTGATCCAGTTCAAGATGTGACAGGGATGTTTTGAGAAACAACTGATGGTGGCATGAAGATGTTCACTCTCATGGTTTGGGCGTGATGGTTGGATTAGCTACCCAACTAGTTCAGACATGGGGACTAGTAGTGTACATGAGATGTGTTAGCATTGTGTTGGAGTATCATGGCAGCAGGTTCACATGGGAACGACACATGATGAGGTCGACACTATATGTCGCAATAGACATGTAGCTTGAGATGGAGGGGCCGACCTTCCACGATGGAGCAACATGTGGGGATTGTGACATGATGGTTGATTGTCATGGATTGAGAGGACTTCCGATTGTTGAGATGAGATGTTGGCACATGATTGAGATGTGTTTACACTTGTTAACATATCAGGGGCAGTTTGCACATGATGAAGATGATGCACATGATGGAGTGGACACTTTGTTGCTGTGGACATGTAGCTTGATGTTGGAGGGATCAGCCTTCCATGAGGAGAGAAGCATGGAGAGATTGTGGCAGGTGGCCGGTGGTCATGGACATCTGATATATGACATACCTTGGTATGGACTATCTTGGTGGCAGTTGGTCACTTAGGTGAGACATGGTGGAGATGGAGTCCTACATATGTTGTAGGGATGTTTGCCATATATGTGAGGGGATTCGACATCATGGATTGATGCTTGGAGGATGGTATGTTGTCGAGGACGACAATGACTTCAGGTGGAGGGGGATGTAACGCCTTGGAGATTTGCGACGGGCGGGTGCCGGGCGCCCGGACCCGCGCGCACACTGGGCGGGCGTGCACAACGACACGTCGACGGAGCGCGGGGTGCCATCGCAGAAAATACGACGATATGATGAATGCAAATGCGAAGAAAGGGGCAAGTAGACTTACGGCACTTGGGAAATGCGTGGGACGAACGATGACTTATACCCCTCCATGCGTGGATTAGACATAGGGGCAGGCCGACCAATGGTTGGGCGTGCGCAAGGGTGTGTGAAGGCGATTTTGGGGGTCGGCTGGAGAGCCACCGCCCACACTACACACACACAGGAATGTGTATAAATATACGCATTGAAGCTCATTTGCAAACAACGAATTCACACTTGAAGCTCACACAAGGAAGAAGGGAAAAGTGCGCAGATTTAATAGGTAATGCGCATACCTCAGGCACAAGTCTTGAAGGTGCACTTGGAGTGTCTCTTGCAGCCGGTTGTGGGTTGGGCAAGGTGTGCCCGGGTTAGTGCGGACGTGCAGAATTGTGTAGGACTTGGCAAAGGTACTTAGGTGACTCAGGTGAGCACCATCCTTCGTGCAAGAAGTGCACAATGTTGTAAAAGGCAGTTCTATGCCTCAGTTGTAAATTTGGCTAAGTGTTGGCTTGGAATTTGCCAAGCACACTTGTATTGTAAAAATTGATATTCTTAATAAACGGTTGGGCAGACTCACATTACGGGGAGTTGCCCCTCCCCTTTATACTTGTTGCAATTGTTGATGTTCTTGTTTTATAATTGCGATGGATAATGAATGAGTATGGGCTTCATTAAGTATAAAGGATAATTGTAAGTTTACTTGGTTGTGAAACACAAGCTAAGTAATGCGAAGGTGAATTTAGGTGTAGTCCATGTGCACAAGTATTGTTAAAAATAAAGTGTTCGGTGCTGCCGCACATTGCCGGCACAGTTGAAAGACCACCCTAGGCTTGGGGGCGTGATAGTTGGTATCAGAGCAGGTTGATCGTGACAGTGGAGGCAAGTACTTGCAGGTGAAGGAAGCTAGTTTCACATACAAGTGGAACAAGGGCCGATTCATGGTTGCAGGGTGCTTGGTGAAGCTGGTAAAGGTTGGAACCAGGTGTCGTAGAGTATAGAAGGCGGTACTACGTGTTGGTCATACGATTTGGGCACTTGTCAGGTAGGCAAGTGGGACTGCGTGTGGGCAGGTATACACGATTTGGGTGTCTGAACGAAGTACAAACCGGGGAAAACGAAGAAAAAGGCATGGCAGGTTTGGAAAAATGTGAAGGGAAGCTCTTGCTTACCTTATACAGGTTGAAGTGGTTGAAGAAGGAGAATCCCCGGATTCAAGAAGAGCTTGTTGTCTTGGAGAAGAACGTTGAGCCAGGTGAGCACCATCCTTCGTGCAAGAAGTGCACAATGTTGTAAAAGGCAGTTCGATGCCTCAGTTGTAAAAACTGATATTCTTAATAAACGGTTGGGCAGACTCACATTACGTGGAGTTGCCCCTCCCCTTTATACTTGTTGCAATTATTGATGTTCTTGTTTTATAATTACGATGGATAATGAATGAGTATGGGCTTCATTAAGTATAAAGGATAATTGTAAGTTTACTTGTTTTCGAAACACAAGCTAAGTAATGCGAAGGTGAATTTAGGTGTAGTCCATGTGCACAAGTATTGTTAAAAATAAAGTGTTCGGTGCTACCACACATCGCCGACACAATTGAAAGACCGCCCTAGGCTTGGGGGCGTGATAGTTGGTATCAGAGTAGGTTGATCGTGACAGTGGAGGCAAGTACTTGCAGGTGAAGGAAGCTAGTTTCACATACAAGTGGAACAAGGGTCGATTCATGGTTGCAGGGTGCTTGGTGAAGCTGGTAAAGGTTGGAACCAGGTGTCGTAGAGTATAGAAGGCGGTACTACATGCTGGTCATACGATTTGGGCACTTGTCAGGTAGGCAAGTGGGACTGCGTGTGGGCGGGTATACACGGTTTGGGCGTCTGAACGAAGTACGAACCGGGGAAAACGAAGAACAAGGCATGGCAGGTTTGGAAGAATGTGAAGGGAAGCTCTTGCTTACCTTATACAAGTTGAAGTGGTTGAAAAAGGAGAATCCCCGGATTCAAGAAGAGCTTGTTGTCTTGGAGAAGAACGTTGAGCCAGGTGAGCACCATCCTTCGTGCAAGAAGTGCACAATGTTGTAAAAGGTAGTTCTATGCCTCAGTTGTAAATTTGGCTAAGTGTTGGCTTGGAATTTTCCAAGCACACTTGTATTGTAAAAACTGATATTCTTAATAAACGGTTGGGTAGACTCACATTACGGGGAGTTGCCCCTCCCCTTTATACTTGTTGCAATTGTTGATGTTCTTGTTTTATAATTGCGATGGATAATGAATGAGTATGGGCTTCATTAAGTATAAAGGATAATTGTAAGTTTACTTGGTTGCGAAACACAAGCTAAGTAATGCGAAGGTGAATTTAGGTGTAGTCCATGTGCACAAGTATTGTTAAAAAGAAAGTGTTCGGTGGTGCCACACCTCACCGGCACGGTTGAAAGACCACCGTAGGCTTGGGGGCGTGACAGTTGGTATCAGAGCAGGTTGCTTGTGACAGTGGAGGCAAGTACTTGCAGGTGAAGGAAGCTAGTTTCACATAGAAGTGGAACAAGGGCCGGTTCATGGTTGCAGGGTGCTTGGTGAAGCTGGTAAAGGTTGGAACCAGGTGTCGTAGAGTAGAGAAGGCGGTACTACGTGCTGGTCATACGATTTGGGCACTTGTCAGGTAGGCAAGTGGGACTGCGTGTGGGCAGGTATACATGGTTTGGGCGTCTGAACGAAGTACGAACCAGGGAAAACAAAGTACAAGGCATGGAAGTTGGGGATGTAACGCCTTGGGAGATTTGCGACGGGCGGGTGCTGGGCGCCCGTGCACGCGCGCCCACCGGGCAAGCATGCACGACGGCACGATGGAGGAGCGCGGGCGATATCACAGAAAAAGCGACGTTACATCCACACGAAATGCGACGAAAGTGCAGACTTCAACGACACTTATGAGAAATCAAGGGGACGAAGGTATAAGGTTTATATGACGATTTGAGAGTGGAACGACCATGGATAGCTGACCTCTAAAAGGGGCGTTCGAACCTTGTAAAGAGGGGTATGAACCAACTTGGGTGGTCGGCCGAGTGAGCCACCACCCCACCCTTGGACGTGTATAAGTAGAGCGGTTGAAGCTCATTTTGTCACCAACGATCTTTGCCCACCATCTTCGCATAGATGTGTAGACTACAAGTGCGCAAAGAGGACAAGTAGGAGTGCATATCTCATGCGCTAAACTTGGGTCTAAGTCGTACAGTTGTGAGTAGCATTTGGAAAGGCGAAGTGTTGGCAGGTGTGCTGTGGGTGGACGTTGGATGTGCAGATTTGTGCCCGGTTTGAGGTAGTATTGCAGGTGGTCTGGGTGAACATCTTTCTACCGTGCAAGAGTGCACAAATGTTGTAAAGGCAGTTCTATGCCTCATATTGTAAATTTGACTAAGTGTGAGACTTCGTTTGGCCAAGACACACTTTTATTGTAAAACTGATATTCTTAATAAATGATTGGGCAGACTCACATTACAGGGAGTTGCCCCTCCCCTTTATACTTGTTGCAATTGTTGATTTTTTGTTATTTAATTGCGATGGATAATGAATGAGTATGGGCTTCATTAAGTATAAAGGATAAATGTATGTTTACTTGGTTGTGAAACACAAGCTAAGTAATGCGAAGGTGAATTTAGGCATAGTCCATGTGCATGAGTATTGTTAAAAAGAAAGTGTTCGGTGGTGTTGCACCTCGCTGGCACGGTTGAAAGACCACCGTAGGCTTGCGGGCATGACAATTGGTATCAGAGCAGGCTGATAATCTGGTTGATGAAGTGTTGAAGAATTGAAGTAGCTCGGTTGGGCTTGGTTTGAGCAGGTTGCTTGTGACTGTGGAGTCAAGTACATGCAGGTGAAGGAAGCTAGTTTTCACATGAGTGGAACAAGGGCCGGTTCATGGTTGCAGGGTGCTCGGTGAAGCTGGTAAAGGTTGGAACCAAGTGTCGTAGAGTAGAGCAGGCAGTACTAAGTGCTGGTCATATGATTTGGGCACTTGTCAGGTGGGCAAGTGGGACTGCGTGCGGGCAAGTATGCACGGTTTGGGCGTCTGAACGAAGTACGAACCAGGGGAAGACGAAGTACAAGGCATGGCAGGTTTGGAAGAATGTGAAGGGAAGCTCTTGCTTACCTTATACAGGTTGAAGCGGTTGAAAAAGGAGAATCCTCGTATTCAAGAAGAGCTTGCAGTCTTGGAGAAGAATGTTGAAGATGAACTTCTTCAACTTGGTTGGACAATGGGTCACGCTGAAGTTGCAGATTGTACTACCAAGGAAGAGGAAGTCTTGATGACCGAAGATGTTGCAGACATGATCATGATGGAGGATGAGCTTGAGGTTGATCAAGTTGGGCCAGGATCGTGCAGTTTGCATACATGTATGGATGAGGGTACTCTCATGGAGGAACCTCATGATGATGTTGATGATGTAAGTACTATTGATACATGTGTTTCATTTGAGCATTTGGTAGATGGACCATGTGCAGGGAAGGGCAAAGCCAATTTGCCGATGCTAGGGAACATCTTACCATGGATGTTTATGGTGAGAACTTGTATGGAGAAGCAAGGATTGTTGACTGTTGCAGGACTTGTTGGGGTTGTTTGTGACCTTGTGGTAGAAGGTACAAAGGCCTATGACAAGGGTGGAACTTGATGATCGTTGTGAATGATTGGGTTGTGCTTTAGCCACATGGCTAAGTGCCCGACATGACTCATGTACAGTTTTAAGGGCACACACTTGAGTTGCTAGGGTGGACTTCTCATGGCCGAGACCAAGAGAAAGTCTTGGTGGAAACTTAGGTGGAAGAGCTATGATGGAGAGACTCATGTGATGATGATGTTTTGGGTGGACTTCTCATAGTCTTGGTGACACTTAGGTGGAGGAGCTATGATGAAGGAAACTCATGACATGATGATATGGTTGGGTGATCGAGTTCACTAGACCGAAGATTGCAGCTTGGATATGGATGACCGATGGTTGTGATGGGTCTACTTGGTTGGACTACATGGACAACTTAGTCATGGACATCAGGTTGGAGACATGGAGCATGGTAGTCTTATGCAAGGACATATTGTGGGTGCACTTGTGGAGATGTCACTTATGGGCATCCAAGGAGGTGTACCAAGGCATGGATGTTGTGTAAATAGATGTGCTTGTGTGACATGGAGACTTATACTTATGAGACTATGGGGAGGTTGTACACTCTTGTACAACTAAGCCATGGACTTGGATGGAGTTGTGAGCACACTATGGGGCATTCTTACTACATGGAGAGCTGAGGCATCTTGCAGAGACCTTTGGGTGGAGACTTGTATGCTTGCTAGAGTGTTGGTTTGGATGACTTATGGAGCTCATGATGACATGAGATTGTTGTGACTTCTAGGAGACTTCATATATGGTGGACTTAGAGGATCTGATGCATTGAGGAGCCGAGGTCAGAGACTTTGGTGCAGGATGGGGTGCAAACTTTCAAGTACATGTATGGGCATGGCTTGAAAGAGTGACTTGATGTGTAGGATCGATATGAGACACTTTGAGGTGATGGAGTTACAATGATGATGATACCTTGGTGGCTACACTTGGGTATGGGTTGAGCCGAGACTCAACTACTTTTTACACATGGGAGTTGATTGATCTTTGATCATGGGCAACACATGGATACATGAGACATGTGTATACTTGTTTCTATGGCAGACTTGAGAGATGGCACATTGCGGATGTGATGGAGATAGCTTCATGGACATGGATGTGGAAAACCGAAAGTTGGAGATTGATGAGATGGTCTCTTCATATCGAGGAGGCACACATATGGATGATGTTGGGATAGATGTGGCTAATTTCATATAGCACATTGACACCAAACATCATGGACATGTTGCAGATGAGATGAGGACTACTTCATGGACCTGAGCATGGTTTACTTATGAGGATGGATTCTTTATCGAGTTCAGGATGTGGCAGGATGTTTTGAGAAATGACTGATGATGGCATGAGGATGTGCATTCTCATGGTTTGAGCGTGATGGTTGGATTGATCACCCAACTAGTTCAGACATGGGGGCTATAGCATGTACATGATGTGTTAGCATTGTGTTGGAGTATCATGGCAGAAGGTTCACATGGGAACGACACATGATGAGGTCAACACTACATGTTGCAATAAGCATGTAGCTTGAGATGGAGGGGCCAGCCTTCCACGATGGAGCAGCATGTGGAGATTGTGACATGGTGGTTGATTATCATGGATTGAGAGGACTTTCGATTGTTGAGATGAGATGTTGGCACATGATTGAGATGTGTTAACAGTTGTTGACATATCATGGGCAGTTTTGCACATGATGGAGATGATGCACATGATGGAGTGGACACTTTGTTGCAGTGGACATGTAGCTTGATGTTGGAGGGATCAACCTTCCATGGGGAGAGCAGCATGGAGAAGATTGTGGCAGGTGGCCGGTGGTCATGGACATCTGATATATGACATACCTTGGTATGGACTATCTTGGTGGCAGTTGGTCACTTAGATGAGACATGATGGAGATGGAGACCTACATATGTTGTAGGGTGTTTGCCATATGTGAGGGGAGTTGACATCATGGATTGATGCTTGGAGTTGGGATGTTGTCGAGGACGACAACGACTTTAGGTGGAGGAAGATGTAACGCCTTGGGAGATTTGCAACAGGCGGGCGCCGAGCGCCCGAGTGCGCATGCCCACCGGGCAAGCGTGCACGACGACACAACGGTGGAGCGCGGGCGACATCGCAGAAAAAGCGACGTTACTTCCGCACGAAATGTGACAAAAGTGCAGACTTCAACGACACTTATGAGAAATCAAGGGGACGAAGGTATAAGGTTTATACGACGGTTTGAGAGTGGAATGACCATGGATAACCGACCTCTAAAAGGGGCGTTCGAACCTTATAAAGAGGGGTATGAACCAACCTTGGGTGGTCGGCCGGGTGATCCACCACCCCACCCTTGGACGTGTATAAGTAGAGCGGTTGAAGCTCATTTTGTCGCCAATGATCTTCGCTCACCATCTTCGCATAGAGGTGCAGACTACAAGTGTGCAAAGAGGACAAGTAGGAGCGCATATCTCATGCGCTAAACTTGGGTCTAAGTCGTACAGTTGTGAGTAGCATTTGGAAAGGCGAAGTGTTGGCAGGTGTGCTGTGGGTGGACGTTGGATGTGTAGATTTGTGCCGGGTTTGAGGTAATATTGCAGGTGGTCCGGGTGAACATCTTTCTACCGTGCAAGAGTGCACAAATGTTGTAAAGGCAGTTCTATGCCTCATATTGTAAATTTGACTAAGTGTGAGACTTGGTTTGGCCAAGACACACTTGTATTGTAAAACTGATATTCCTAATAAACGGTTGGGCAGACTCACATTATGGGGAGTTGCCCCTCCCCTTTATACTTGTTGCAATTGTTGATGTTTTGTTATTTAATTGCGATGGATAATGAATGAGTATGGGCTTCATTAAGTATAAAGGAAAAATGTATGTTTACTTGGTTGCGAAACACAAGCTAAGTAATGCGAAGGTGAATTTAGGCGTAGTTCATGTGCATGAGTATTGTTAAAAAGAAAGTGTTCGGTGGTGCCGCACCTCGTCGGCACGGTTGAAAGACCACCGTAGGCTTGCGGGCATGACAATAACTATCACGCCCCCAAGCCTATGGTGGTCTTCCAACCATGCTGGCGAGGTGCGGCACCACCCCACACTTTCTTTTTAACAATACTAATGTGTGCGAACTACGCCTAATTCACAACCAGTACTTAGTTTGTTTTTCATAACCAAGTAAAACATGTTTATCCTTTATACTTAATGAAGCCCATACTCATTCATTATCCATCACAATTATAAAACAAGAACATCAACAATTGCAACAAGTATAAAGGGGAGGGGCAACTCCCCGTAATGTGAGTCTGCCCAACCGTTTATTAAGAATATCAGTTTTTACAATATGAGTGTGTCTTGGCCAAACCAAGTCTCACACTTAGTCAAATTTACAATATGAGGCATAGAACTGCCTTTACAACACTTTTGCACTCTTGCACGGTAGAAAGATGTTCACCCGGACCACCTGCAACACTACCTCAAGCCCGGCACAAATCTGCACATCCAACGTCCACCCACAGCACACCTGCCAACACTTCGCCCTTCCAAATGCTACTCACAACCGTACGATTTAGACCCAAGTTTAGCACATGAGATATGTGCTCCTACTTGTCCTCTTTGCACACTTGTAGTCTGCACCTCTATGCGAAGATGGTGAGCGAAGATCGTTGGTAACAAAATGAGCTTCAACCGCACTACTTATACATGTCCAAGGGTGGGGTGGTGGCTCACCCGGCCGACCACCCAAGGTTGGTTCATACACCTCTTTATAAGGTTCGAACACCCCTTTTAGAGGTCGGCTATCCATGGTCGTTCCACTCTCAAACCATCGTATAAACCTTATACCTTCATCCCCTTGATTTCTCATAAGTGTCGTTGAAGTCTGCACTTTCGTCGCATTTCGTGCGGAAGTAACGTTGCTTTTTCTGCGACGTCACCCGCACTCCTCCGTCGTGTCGTCGTGCACGCCTACCCAGTGGGCACGCGCAGCTGGGTGCCCGGCACCCGCTCGTCGCAAATCTCCCAAGGTGTTACATCCTCCTCCACCTGAAGTCGTTGTTGTCCTCGACAACATCCCAACTCCAAGCATCAATCCATGATGTCAACTCCCCTCACATATGGAAAACATCCTGCAACATATGTAGGTCTCCATCTCCACCATGTCTCATCTAAGTGACCAACTACCACCAAGGTAGTCCATACCAAGGTATGTCATAGATGTCCATGACCACCAACCACCTGTCACATTCTCTTCATGCTGCTCTCCCCCATGAAAGACTGATCCTTCCAACATCAAGCTACATGTCCACTGCAACAAAGTGTCCACTCCATCATGTGCATCATTTCCATCATGTGCAAATTGCCCATGATATGTAAACAAGTGTTAACACACCTCAACCATGTGCCAACATCTCATCTCAACAATCGGAAGTCCTCTCAATCCATGACTATCAACCATCATGTCACAATCTCCACATGTTGCTCCACCATGGAAGGCTAGCCCCTCCATCTAAAGCTACATGCTTACTACAACATGTAGTGCCGACCTCATCATGTGTTGTTCCCATGTGAACCTGCTGCCATGATACTCCAACACAATGCCAACATCTATCTGTACACTACTAGTCCCCATGTTTGAACTAGTTGGGTGATCAGTCCAACCATCACGCTCAAACAATGAGAGTGAACATCCTCATGCCACCATCAGTTGTTCCTCAAAGCATCCTGTCACATCTTGAACTCGATCAATAATCTATCCTCATAAGTAAACCATGCTGAGGTCACCCAACCATATCAACATGTCATGAGTTTCCTTCATCATAGCTCCTCTACCTAAGTGTCCACCAAGACTATCTCTTGGTCTTGTCCATGAGAAGTCCACCCAAGAGTGTGCCCTTCAATCTGTTCATGAGTGATGCCGGGCACTTAGCCATGTGTCTAAAGCACAACCCATTCCTCCACAATGATCATTAAGTTCCACCCTTGTCACGGGCCTTTGTACCTTCTCCCACAAGGTCACAAACAACCCCAACAAGTCCTACAACAATCAACAATCCTTGCTTCTCCATACAAGGTCTCACCACAAACATCCATGGTAAGATGTTCCCTAGCATCGGCAAACTGGCTTTGCCCTTCCCTGCACACGGTCCATCTACCAAATGCTCAAGTGAAACACAAGTATCAATAGTACTTACATCCTCATGAGGTTCCTCCATGAGAGTACCCTCATCCATACATGTCTGCAAACTACACGATCCTGGTCCAACTTGATCAAACTCAAGTTCATCCTCGGTCACGGTCATGTCTGCAACATCGTCGGTCATCAAAACTTCCTCTTCCTTGGTAGCACAATCTGCAACTTCAGCTTGCTCCATTGTCCAACCAAGTTGAAGAAGCTCATCTTCAACGTTCTTCTCCAAGACTACAAGCTCTTCTTGAATACATGGATTCTCCTTTTTCAACCGCTTCAACATGTATAAGGTAAGCAAGAGCTTCCCTTCACATTCTTCCAAACCTGCCATGCCTTGTTCTTCGTCTTCTCCGATTCGTACTTCGTTCAAATGCCCAAACCGTGTATACCTGTCCACACGCAGTCCCACTTGCCCACCTGACAAGTGCCCAAATCGTATGACCAGCATGTAGTACCGTCCTCCCTACTCTACGACACCCGGTTCCAACCTTTACCAGCTTCACCAAGCACCCTGCAACCATGAACCGACCCTTGTTCCACTTGTGTGAAACTAGCTTCCTTCACCTGCAAGTACTTGACTCCACTGTCATGAGGAACCTGCTCAAACCAAGCCCAACCGAGCTACTTCAATGCTTCATCAACCCAGTCATCAGCCTGCTCTGATACCAACTGTCATGCCCCCAAGTCTACGGTGGTCTTCCAACCGTGCCGGCGAGGTGCGGCACCACCCCACACTTTCTTTTTAACAATACTAATGTGTGCGGACTACGCCTAATTCACAGCCGATACTTAGTTTGTTTTTCGCAACCAAGTAAAACATGTTTATCCTTTATTCTTAATGAAGCCCATACTCATTCATTATCCATCGCAATTAAATAACAAGAACATCAACAATTGCAACAAGTATAAAGGGGAGGTGCAACTCCCCGTAATGTGAGTCTGCCCAACTGTTTATTAAGAATATCAATTTTTAGAATACAAGTGTGTCTTGGCCAAACCAAGTCTCACACTTAGTCAAATTTACAATATGAGGCATAGAACTGCCTTTACAACATTTGTGCGCTCTTGCACGGTAGAAAGATGTTCACCCGGACCACCTGCAACACTACCTCAAGCCCGACACAAGCCTGCACATCCAACGTGCACCCACAGCACACCTATTAACACTTCGCCTTTCCAAATGCTACTCACAACCATATGACTTAGAACCAAGTTTAGCGCATGAGATATGTGCTCCTACTTGTGCTCTTTGCGCACTTGTAGTCTGCACCTCTATGCGAAGATGGTGAGCGAAGATCGTTGGTGACAAAATGAGCTTCAACTGCACTACTTATACACGTCCAAGGGTGGGGTGGTGGCTCGCCCGGCTGACCACCCAAGGTTGGTTCATACACTCCTTTACAAGGTTTGAATGCCCCTTTTAGAGGTCAGCTATCCATGGTCGTTCCACTCTCAAACCGTTGTATAAACCTTATACCTTCATCCCCTTGATTTCTCATAAGTGTTGTTGAAGTTTGCACTTTCGTCGCATTTCGTGCGGAAGTAACGTCGCTTTTTCTGCAATGTCGCCTGCGCTCCTCCGTTGTGCCATCGTGCACACCTGCCTAGTGGGTGCGCGCGCCTGGGCGCTTGGCACCCACCCGTTGCAAATCTCCTAGGCATTACATCCATTTGCAACATGTCCATGATGTTTGGGTACCAATGTGCTATATGAAATCAACCACATCAATCCCAACCAGGAACCTTCAAACTTATCAAAGGGAGTTTGTAAGTGCGGTCCTTGAGCTACCTGATATGGCGGAGAGAGACAAGGTATTCAATTTCATTGTTGGATTGAAGCCTTGGGCACGCAATGAGGTGAAGAGACAAAGGATTCGTACACTTGAAGAAGCCTTTGCTGCAGTTGACAGGTTGGTTGAACACTATGATGAGACTTTTGATGATAGAAAGAAGAAGTCCGATAAACCGAAGGATAAGAAGAAAGAGGAGGCTTCGAAATCAGATGATGGTTTCAGAGGCAAAGAGAGTCTTGAAGTGTTGGATTTGTGCTGGTCCACATACGGTGAAGAATTGTCCCTCTAAACCGAAGTTGGCTGCTATAGCACAATCTAATGCGAAAGATGAAGGTGCTTCTGTGGGTATGATGCAGATTCTTGGTGCTACTACTGCTACAGAGGTGATCTCTCGGAAGGATCCTGAGAGGAACAAGTTGGAGTATGTCCGAATGAAAGTTGGAGGTGCTGATATACTCACTATGGTAGATAGTGGGGCCTCTCACAACTTCATGGGTGAAGATACTACAAGGAAGGTTGGGCTGAAATATGTTCCTATCAAGGCACATATGAAGACAGTGAACTCTCCTCCGAATGAAGTACTTGGTGTGGCCGAACAGGTGGACACTACACTTGGTGAATGGACCGGGAAGGTGGACTTCACTATAGTGAGGATTGATGACTATGAGGCTGTACTAGGGATGGAGTTTATGAAGCAATATGATGCAATGATCGTTCCACACTTGAAGAAGTTGTACATCTATGATGGAAGGGAAGATGTACCCATAGGTGTGCCTACCTTTGGAGTAACCAGACCTGATCATGAGGTGGCAGCAATGCAAGTAAGGAGTGATGAAGACTTGGGTGATGTATGTAAGCGTTTGTCCAAGGCAGAGACAAATCTTACCGAACAATCCTTGGTTATCAAATCACTTTCAGATAGTATCTTGGACTTGACAAGAAGGCTAGAGGTGATTGAAGATGAGGATGTTGATGAAGCATATATGAGACCGGGTGAGGACCGGGTCACTTACCAACAAAGGTTGGAAGTTGAAGATCCTGATAGGTGGATCGAATTGATTAGTGAGGGTGAGCCTTCAGGCTCTCACCCCTCTACATCTTCTTAGAGGAACAAGAAGATGGGGCTCATTGTTAGTTGCTCATGGCAGTGAGTCGCTTAAGCAGTTGAGCAGGTTTGATGGTGCAGGGATGGCTTGGCATCAAGCATCATGACATGTTGCAGATGGATGGAGATTACTTCATGGACCTGAGCATGGACTATTCTTGATGGAGTTTAGGATGTGGCAGATGTTTTGGGAAACAACGGATGGTGGCATGAGGATGTTCACTCTCATTGTTTGAGCGTGACAGTTGGATTGATCACCCGACTAGTTCAAACATGGGGTCGCGAAGTGTACAGAGGAGTGTTGGCATTATGTTGGAGTATCTTGGCAGATGGACACATAGGACACATGATGGAGAAAGGTGTTCTCTTGAGGCACTTGACTTAATGATGAGGTGCTCTCTTGAAACACTTGACTTGACACTTGATGGAGAAGTGTTCTCTTTGAGCACTTGGCAGTTTGATGAGATGTTGGCACATGGTTGTGATGTGTTAACACTTGTTGACATATCATGGGCAGTTTGCACATGATGGAGTTGATACACATGATGGAGGACACTTTGCTGCAGTGGACATGTAGCTTGATGTTGAACGGATCAGCCTTTCATGGTGGAGAGCAGCATGGAGATATTGTGGCAGGTGGTCAATGATCATGGACATCTATGACATACCTTGGTATGGACTATCTTGGTGGCAGTTAGTCACTTGGATGAGACATGGTGGATATGGAGGCCTACATATGTTGCAGGGATGTTTGCCATATGTGAGGGGAGTCGACATCATGGATTGATGCTTGGAGTTGGGATGCTGTCGAGGACGACAATGACTTCAGGTGGAGGAGGATGTAACACCTTGGGAGATTCGCGACGGGCGGGCGCCGGGCGCCCGGGCTCGCGCACCCACCGGGTAGGCGTGCACGACGACACGACAGAGGAGCGCGGGTGACATCGCAAGAAGTGCGACGTTACTTCCACAAGGAATGCGATGAAAGCGAACGACGAAACGATGAAGGTGTGCGAATGAACACAAGTGCGACAAGTTGTTGGGAGTTTATACGATGGCGTGGAGAGCGGTCACACATGGAGAGCTAACCATGGAGTTGGAGTGTGGGGGCTTTGCGTTGGGGCGTCGGCCAAGGGGCTTCGCCCACCCCTCACCCGCGTTGGAAAGCATATAAATGTGTGAATGTTGGACGCTCAAACGAACCAAGTGAACATTGCTCATCCTCTCTCTTGACATTGCATAACAAGTGGAGAAGTGCGCATATTTGGTGTGCATAACTCATGCACATAGCATGGTATATGCGCAAAATTAACACTTGGTTCTTGGTTGGTTCAAGGGGCCGTGAGTGGGTGGTTGGACGTGCAGATGTGCAGAGTTGTATAGGGTGTCTTGGTGACCCGTGTGGGCACTCACTCTTGGTGCAAAGGTGTGCATATGCTATGTAAAAGGCAGGTTGCCTGTGATTGTAAACTGGTTAAGTGTTGGCCTTGGGATTTGTTCGGGAGTTGCCCCTCCCTTTTATATCGTGCAATTGATGTCTTTTATAGTTTCTGTGATAATGAATGAGTATGGGCTTCATTTATATAAAGGTTTAATGCATTTTACTTGGTTGCGAAAAGCAAACTAAGTATCGGTTGTGAATTAGGCGTAGTCCGCACACATTAGTATTGTTAAAAAGAAAGTGTGGGGCGATGCTGCACCTCGCCGGCACGGTTGGAAGACCACCATAGGCTTGGGGGCGTGACAGTTGGGGATGAGAGTTGTCCGCCCAGGTAGACAAAAATCGGTTGCATCTTATATTTCGGTTAAGGCGTGGGCAGACCACCGTGCGCTCTTGCACGGGCGGGCGCCCGCCTTGCTGTAAACGCCGGTTGAGTTTACTCCCGGTCATTGTAAAAATTCTGCTATATAATAAAAAGAAGTTCCTCTTGCATATTGTTATGGTTCTTGTCTTTCTTTTATCATGCATTATAATGGATTCCGCACATTATAATTAAAAGTGAAGTTTTTATGAGAGATTGAAGGCGTAGTTCGTAAAATAACTTAACTATGGAAACGGTTGGTTGTTTAGGCAGTGTCGCACCCGCTCAACTTAAGAAAAAAAGAGTGTGGGGCATGACAGGTGGTATCAGAGCACTGATACTGAAGTTGCCTAACTTCGGGAGACCGTTTGAGGTGCACACTGATGCTTCAGATTTTGCCATAGGAGGGGTTCTTATGCAGGATGGGCATCCGGTGGCCTATGAGAGTCGGAAGTTGCAGGATAGAGAGCAGAGGTATCCGGTTCATGAGAAGGAGATGACTGCGACCATCCATTGTCTTCATGTATGGAGGCATTACCTGATTGGGAAGCCGTTTATTGTCAAGACTGACAATGTTGCAGCGAGTTATTTTGCATCACAACCGAAGCTTTCTACGAAGCAGGCTTGTTGGCAGGACTTCTTGGCAGAGTTCGACATGTCTATTGAGTATAGACCGGGTAGACACAATGCACTAGCAGATGCCCTTAGTAGGAAGTGACAACTTGTAGCATTGGAGGGTGAAGACCAGGCAGCAAGGAGTAGAAGTCGGATTCAGATGTCGGAAGAGATGCAAAACAAACTGAAGGAAAGTGTGGAAACTGATACTTTGGCGCAGAATATAGTGAAGCAGATAAAGGAAGGGAAGACACAAAAGTTCTTTCTATGAGACGGTTACTTGTTCTTTGGAAACCGACTCTATGTTCCAAAGACATCTGGTCTTGGGAGGCACCTCTTGAAGGAGTGCCACGATTCTCCATGGGCTGGCCACCCAAGGCAGCGTCGTTCTTTGGCATTGTTGGAGAGAGGGTTCTTTTGGGAGAAGATGTGGGAGGAGATGGAGGAGTATGTACATACGTGCATCATTTGTCAACAGGACAAATCGAATACACAGAGGCAAGGAGGACTATTGCAGCCTTTACCTATTCCAGAGAGGCCATGGATGAGTGTCTCGATGGACTTCATTGTTCAGTTACCACAGGTGCAGGGGTATAATGGGATTATGGTCGTGGTCGATCTGCCGAATTGTTCTTTAAGAATGTGGTGAAGTATTGGTGGATCCCGTTGAGTATCGTGCTGGATAGAGATCCACGATTTACAGCGAGATTTTGGACCACATTGTTCAAGTTAGTTGGGACAGAGTTGTTGATGAGTTCGAGTTACCATCCACAGACAGATGGGCAGACCGAGCGTATCAACGCATTGCTGGAGGAATACTTGATACATTATGTGACGGCTGATCAGAAGAATTAGCGTGAACTCTTGGATATTTCTCAGTTCAGCTACAATATTCAAAAGAGTTCTGCGACAGGGTACAGTCCATTTGAGTTGGTGAATGGGCAGATGCCAGTTGCTCCGCACACCGTTGAGACCACAGGTTTTTTGAGGAGTCCTCATGCAAAGAGGTTCATGAAGGCTTGGGAGGAGACCTTGGAGTTGGCACGGTTGCGCTTTCACGATGCGGCAAGGAGGATGAAGAAGTATGCTGATAGGGGAAGACGGGATGTACACTTCAGTGTGGGAGATATGGTGTTTCTCAGGATTACTTGGGAGCAGTTTCAGCCACTCAAGGGGACGGTCGCCAAACTGACACGGAAGTATGAGGGACCATTTCGGGTGAAGAAGCGAGGGGGGGAGGTTGATTACGAGTTGGAGCTTCCGCACCATATGCACATGAAGCATCCATTTTTTCACGTTAGTCAGTTGAAGAGATGCAGACTTGACTCAGACCATCTAGAGAGAGCTGAACCACCGAGAGGACCAGCTGGGATAGTGGACAAACCACGCTTGGAGTTGGAGAAGATATTGAGTTATCGGACTACAGGTTTTGGTTGCCACCAGAAATGGGAGTACCTTGTCAGATGGAAGGGAGCACCGGAAGAGGAGAGTTGGGAATTGGAGGACTCACTTTGGAAGTGGAAGAGGAATATTGCGAGATTTGAGCGGAGAGTACTTAGATGTGCAGGATTGTCGAGGGCCACAATGATTTCGAGTGGGGGAGGATGCAATGCCTCACAGCTCCGGCACGGGCGCGCGCCCCTCACGCGATAAAATGTGACTAATTATTATGCGAGCCCTCCAACATATGAAGGCGCGCTGGAAAAAACGCACAGTTATGAGGAGAGCGTTGCAAGTTTATATGGCGAGCTGGGCAAACTAACCGACGAGCCGACCGTAGACAAACCTTACACCCGCTCAACTTAAGAAAAAAAGAGTTGGAGGCGTGACAGAGAGACTCATTTAAATAAAGCTAAACTATAAAAGAATTACATGGAAACTAGATAAATGAAAGTTAACGACACTAGAAGGTATAAACTTATGTGCACTTGAAACTAGAAAAATTAATGAAGAAACTACGATGATATAAGAAGCGGCAGGTATAGAAGTATCATATCAATATTTATTAGATGAATAGGAACTAAGTAATTATATGAGTAGCAAGTAAGTAATGAACAGAGAATCTAAGTAATGAAAGGAGAAACTATCCAAAGAATGGATGGATGGGATAATTGAACCATAACAATCAAACGGATTGATAATCAATAAAAAATATTAAAAAAACACAGGAAGAAAATTAACAGAGAAGACTAAAACAAAACTAAAATGAAAAGACTAGAGTTTGCTTTGAAAACAAAGATGAGAAGAAATATACCTAAACATTGAGTAAAACATAACAACAACAAAATAATCGAACCTATCCACTCAGTTAATATTAATAAAAACATTGAGCAATACAAAATAACTATTTAAAAAATTATATATATAATAATTATATAATAAAATATTTAAAACAAAATTTAATATACAAATTTATGAGATATTAATGAACAACGTATTTAGAAGATGTAAAAGCGCAGCTCAGAGTCCTTAAAGCAATTTAATATAAACCACATCGTCTGAGAGAATTATAAGAGAAGGGCAGCCCTGAAAAATGGATTTCGAGGGCCAAGATTATGGCATCTGGTTTTTATAACTGTCATGAAACTGCACCTAATTTAAATAAAGATAAACTATAGAGGAATTACATCTACACCACAAAAAATTGAAGTCGCAGAGAAACAAAATATTGAACACATTGGAAGGTTTAAATGTACCTGCAAATGAAAATACAACATATTTCAATTAATGGGGAAACTACAATGGTTTAATAAGTGCGACATGCATGGATGGAATAATCTGAATAGAATGGAATAGTGATTGTATGAGCAGGGACTATAGTTATGAGTGGAGAAATTAAGCAATCAACGGAAGGATGGGATAATTTAATAACCAATAGAAAATACTTTCAGAAAATTAATTATCTTAGGAAATTAATTATTGGCTGGATTGATAACTAATAGAAAATATTTCAGAAAATTAAGAGAAAGAAAAATCATAGAAGTCTTGATTTCAGGCATTACAGTGCTGCAAAAATTAACATAAAGAAAACTGAAATAGAAGGACTAGGGTTTCAGAGATCAGAGGAAATGTACCTATAATTGAAGCCCTGCTAGTTATTGAGGAGGAGCAGTGAGTAAACCATAGCCGGCTCTTCAATGTGAGGTTCCTATCCATCATAACTATACAACAGAAAACAATTCCTTCACTAATTTTCGAGGAAATAAAATAAATTTCGTTTGTTATACGCAAACATAAGAAACTAAATGAAACTAAACAAGAGAGGAATTACATGAAACTACATCAGGGTACACAAGTGGATGGAATGATGACGTGGTTGAAAAACCAACTGAAAATACACTGAAAACTTCAAAGAATATGCCCTGTTCTTGGTGTGGTTTGAGCTGAGGAAACCTCGGTTTCTGTCATTATAGGGCACAAATTAACAAAAAGAAAATGGAAATGAATGGGATTGCTGGAATTGACAGCAGAGATCAGAGGAATGTAGGAGGAGCATAACCGACTATTCAATGGGAGGTTCCTATCTATCGCAACAATACAACATAAAATAATGGAACCGTTCCCTTCGGAAGTGTTTTGATATACATGGAAATACATTGAAATGGATGAAATGAATTAAAAAAACTACTGCATCTATCAAAGTAGATAGAAACACAGCACAAATGAATCAATATAATATATACCTGAAATTAAAAGACCCAGAGAACTTAACCGCCTTTTCTCTGAAGCTAGGATGATCCAATTGCCTCCTTATATAACATGATTGACTTTGCACATACTCACTTACATGATAGACATGTCACAGGCACACGCACAAGCACACAGACTGAGATGCCCAAGTACATATACCAGACCCGCAAGACATGCATAAACATACCAATTGAGACCACACATAGACACATCCAGCGACAGTAGAGGTTCATGACAAGGAAGAAGTAAATGGGAAATTTCTGCGACCTTCGATACATATATGTAGGGTTTCTCTCAACGGATATATTGGCCTCCTTTTTTGAATAACGGTTTCAGAGGCAAATCTGTCTCTTCCAAAAATGGGAGAGAA
>APFE030757429.1:0-31071 GCA_000404065.3 Pinus taeda | reverse complement strand
TTTTGATGTAGCTCTTCTTGCTGTAGCTGTGATTCAAGCTGCAAAAAATCAATATTTTCCTGTGCATTTTGTAGACATGTCTGAATTTATGAAAGAGATCCTTTGCTGATTTGTAATGTGAAATCAACAGTAGATTGTATAAGAGTTTTCATGAACTCTAATACTTCACAGATTCTGGCCATTTTTCTTCAATGTCACTTAAAAACTGATCACAATTATTACTTAATGCAGAAAAGTAATATCCACGTACAGTACACATCGATATCCTTTATAAATGTGCAGCAAATGAATCAAGGAAGCAAAGAAGTGTTGTATTGATAAAGGAACCTGGAACAATCGCGAGTTTGCACAGTAATAAGGATAAGTTTGTTCCCGGAAGTCCACAACAGGCAACTATGACTGATCTGCAAATGTCTCTGAAACCAACTTTTCCAGTATCTCTTGAACTTACAAATAAGAGAACCTCGAACCTGCAATGGCACAACGTAGCATGGCAGAACAGGTTTGAATTTAACCCTCAACAAGTGAAAAGATTATGAAGCTTTTCCGACTTGTACCACAGTTCAACGCTTGCCCTCAAATCAATTTATAGCCAAGCAACTACTATTCGTGATCGCCATCGAATGAAGCATCCCAAGTACTCATAGTGCAACGTCGATCTCAATTTAAAATTTTCCTTGACTAACAAAGGACTTCTGCGACATAACTCAGAGCAGATGAAGGAGATGGAGATCGGTCGTTGGAAGCTTTGAATATTAATTGATGCTTTGTTATAGTCTCAACCTATCTGCCCCTGTACCATAAACAGATTACTTGATCTGTATATTTTGCAACATAGGGCTCGAGATTTATAACTTGAACATGAATAAATATACAGAACAAAATTTAAACTGGCAACTTGATTTTGCTGTTAACACATAGCCCTTAAAACATCACTAACAAGTCTCGTGTTGAGGAACATCTTATGTAAATATGTTTTATGAAGATGAGAGCAGGAAAATAAGAATCTTCAGTGAACTTGCTAGAAGTAGCAATCTTTGAGGTTTCTGCAAGTCTATAAAGAAGCAACTCAATTTTGATTTATTGTATATTCATACATACGGCACCAACGTTTTGAACACGCATTCCAACGCATGACTCCAGCCTTCAATACCTCTAGAAAATTAAACACACAACAGCATACATACCATGCAAGCCATTAACGTACATGTATGACAGTCCATTCTTCAACATATGCACCATAGTTCGGGGTTTCTTAGCTGATGCTACTGAGAGAGTAATACAAATCTCAGAAAATCCCTAAAATGCATACATAACCTTTATGTCATGGTGGAGTGGAGTTCATTTTTAGGTTTCCGGTCCTTCGCTTGGAATGTGCCGAACTCGAGACAATGAACATTCGATGTAACATTAGTCATGAACCTCTGCTATTTGCTCAGATTTTTTACCATAATAAAATATTTTATTCCAAATAACTGTCTCCATTTTTAAAAAAATTAATGTTTCCAAATACTTCTCCAATCTCAATACCCATTAAAAACCCTGGCAAACGCGTCTTGTCGGCCGTCATGGAAGAAATACCCGCAAGGTTGAACTATAAATAGAAGAAGGGGTTGCATCACAATGCCCACACTACAATCTTGGGCCTTTTTATCTTTCTTTGCTTTGAAATTACAGAGAATATCCTGTACCCACAGCCACAGACCTTAATCATGAGCCCGAGGGCAACCGCAGAAAGCGCTTTGGCAGATGAATTACGGTGCAAGAGATCCAACGGTAGGCAATGGTGTTGTTCTCAGCCCCGCGTTGAGGGCAAGAGCTACTGCCAACGTCATTCTGAAAAAATTGAAGGCTATACCCACAAAAACAAGAAGCCCAAGCCCAACACAAGCATATCGCCGAAATCAGAGATTGGTATAACAAAGCATTGTGTGAGCAACAAGTACAAGATACAGGAAGCCCAAATTGCTAAAACCATAAAACTGCCCAGAGAAATATTTGTGCTACAGGATCTCAGAAACGTTTTAACGGTAGAGACGTGGAGAGAAGATCTTACAGAGCGGGAAAAATCTAGACTTCGTGCATTTCTTCCAGAAGGGCAGAGCAATAATAACGATGTGGCTGAATCTTTGCTCAGTGGAGAGAATTTTAACTTTGGGAACCCGACGATCACATGGGGGGCGAGTGAGTGCAAGGAGGAGCATTGCCCTGAAGCTCTGCTGCGGAGAGAATGGAATTTGAAGTAGTCTCAGTCGTAGTATTTCAAAGATATGAAGGCCTATTACCACGCTCGCCGTGGTACCATGGAAGGTTGACCAAATTAGCGTAAAGAGTTTTACTCATGAAAAGATGCTAGGGACTACAGGTATGATCAACTAGCAGGTTAGACTGACACCATTCAGTACAGAAATGAATGTTGCCAGCAGACGTTACTCAACAACCATTCGAAATTTCAACACTGATGCTGTCCATCCTCGAATGTTAAATTCACCATCAACCGAGTAACGTCCGCTGTCACCATGTTTTCACTGCGCAGAGCAGCCACACCATTATGCAGAAGGTATGTCAGGCCATCATTCAACGTTTTAATAGTGGGTTTGCAGCAGAGGCAGCGCTGGAAAGGCAGTGTGTTATGGACAAAGACGAGTTTGCAGAGAATATAAAACGGTTTTGAATTCTGAGCGTATTCAACTGAACAGGGCGCAGGAATTATAAATAGAATACGTCAGAGCAACTCAGGTGTGGTAGAACGCAGGTATGGCGGACAGAATTAATGGAGCGTTACAGGTAATGAAGACAAGGCCAACACTATTCAAGGGAGCTCTATTAAGAGATAAACAGGCCACAAATCATGGTTCTGATACCATGTTAAACAGACATGGTGAACGAGAGAGAATATGAAAGATAAAGCTTTCATTACATTTTATTAACAATAGATGTACATTTATAGTACAATATGGTGACCATTGGGATTCACATCCCAAGGTCTCTTGGACTGCTTTGTCTCTTTAGCTTCCACACCAGCCCATTTAGGATTAGGTGTCCAACAATAATTCAAACAAATCTATAATTAATACAAATATTTTCATTACCATACATAGAAGTTAACTAAATCCATTAATAATCTAATAACATAGAGATAAAACAATTTTAAAACCATTAAAATTAAAAAACATTAATGACATTTCATATTCACTTTCCACATCAACATTTAGGTTTCTTTATTCACATGTATGCTTATATTCTTGTGCATATGTGTTTGCCAAAAGTAAATAGGACAAAGTAAACTTAGATGGAATAAATATTTCGATATATATTAAAATAATAATTATATAATAATTAAAAATTATATTATATTTTAAAAAACTTAATTAGTCCATTTTTTTTTTTTAAAATTATAGAATTTATTATTATTATTATTATTTTTATTTATTAAAAAAAGATTAATTTATATTTACTTTAAACATTTGTCACATATAAAAAAAAAATTAACCCTACCATCCATATATATATATATTAAAAACATAAAAAATAATGAAGACGAAAAGCATAACAAAATGGTAGGTAGGGTTTACATTGGGGAATCTGTAGCAGAGGGTGGGGTTTCATACCTATGGCCTCAAATTTACTTTAGTCCATGCAGAATCATGACGGTGGTTTTTCTTGTCTTTCAATGCATTGTAGTTGGTAAAGGAGAATTTTTACCGCACGGGGGTGTTATCACTTGAAGAAAACCCTGGCTGTGGGGAAAAAGTCTAAGGTAACCTCAAACCACTTTGAGGTTGAAAGCTATTCCTTCAACCTGGAGAGGGATCTCTCCCTAAACTCAGCTACCCAAGGTCACAGTGGTAGAAGGTTTGTAATATGTTCTATGACCAGATTAATTGAGAAAGAAAGTAAGGTTGGTTGGTCTGTAGGAAAACTTCACCATTGGGCAAGGAGTCTAACCCAATTAGTTTGATATAAACAAGAAGTTCAGTGAGAAAATATCACAAAAGCAAGATAGTAACAACTCCTTTGAAAATTTTGGGAAATCAAGAATAGTAAAGAAATCAGTGTGATCTTGAGGTAAAAAACAAGTAATAGATATTTGAAAAAAAGAATTTGGAGCATATAGATATCAATTCCAATTCACCAACCTCATATTCAAATATTGAAGAAGATATGAAACTTAGAAACATACATGGAATTGAAAACACAAGGATTTCTACAAATTGCTCACAGAAATTGTTGTAATATTAGTTGATTACATACACACACTATACATAAAAAGGATTTCTTTCAAAAAATTCCAATTTATAACAGGTTTCTAGCATCTACTTAATTAAATCTTCTAAAAAAAAGGTGTATATGTCAAATACATGTACATAATACATTTCTTCAAACCTATCTATATTTAAACATAACGACGTGTTGTAAAAATGTCTATAAAACTGAGTCAAAAACCGATGACTAATCCTCTGCATGATTTACTAGAACTCGTGCCTTGTCATCCTTCCAAAAATATCCTCTATTGTGTAGCTCCTCCTTTCGGGCTTCCTGATCTAATAGCATTGACAGTCTCATTATTATCCTTTTGAAGTTGGAATATAAACAATATCGCTAATGGGTTGGCTATCAACACTTTTATAAAACCAATTTCTAAAAATGCACTAAAAATGAAAATGTCAACGCTCTTCCACTTTTAACGGTGTGAAATGTTGATAGACGAGTCATCAACCTGTGGATTAAAATTTCACTTTGAAAGTGTCCAATCAAAACTGTGTGGTTAAAAATCAACTAGCTAGGTGTTTTCGTTGCCCCCAGCAAGATGTCAACATTTTTGCTCCTCTGTCTCTTATTGATCTAAACCTTGAAAATAACCCCTTTCTTTGAACCTTTGGTATCTTTGAGCTTGTGTCCTTCTCTTGATTTATGATTAGGTCCTTTTGAGGAGTTTTATCTACATCTATGACCTCCTTTACTAACCTAGGATTCTGTGTCAACTTGACATTTAGTTTCAACTTATTCCATCTGGTGTAGGGTCTTTTTCAACCTTTAAACATCTCTACCAAGGTGGGTTCATTACATACTAGTGTCTTCTCCGCTTCGGGCTCAATCATTTTTCCCTTGGTTTTCTCCGTTTCCTTACTAACTTCTTTTTCTGCAGGTAGGGGACAATGAGAGGAGAAGCATCCTTTATTTTTCTTAGCCTATCATTTATCCTAGTATAAACTCTTAGTAATAAAGGAACTAAAGGGATAATTATTTCCATCTTTTGTTGGCTCCTTCTATGTACATATGAGATCCCCGGAAATGAGGTCCCTTGTTCAAGTTTTTGTGATTGTTTAAATTTCTTTTTAATACCCTTCTTCCTACCCATTTTTGGTTTTGCAGACTACAGTTCAAACCCTTCCCAAAACAAAAAATGTTCCCTGGTCCTTCCAGCTCTTCTTAACTGGCTTTCAGTTAACAATTTTATCAGACCCTTATGATATATAAAGAGGGAGGATGCATCTATTTTTGCTTTGACTTTAGCAAACATATGTTTTAGGCTTTCCAACAAAAAATAAGGAGTATTGATTCTCAACTGACCAACTATATGAGAAAAAAAATTAGAAATGATAAAGGTTGACATGATTGTAGCATCCTTAGTAGGTGAAGTATGACTGAGTAATCCGCAGGAGACAATATCACACATCCTTTAACTAATACCTTTGAATCCATGAATGCTAATTCATCTCCTTAAATTCATCTTTTAGAAAATAAGGTACATCAATTCCAACCAAAATATGCCTCTCGAAAGCTATTTCTCTATCTGCAGGAAAACTCGTGACTTTATCAATTATCTCCTCTATGACCTGATATGTAATTCCCCCAATAGTCACCTGCTTACTATCGAAGGCTTCAAAAAAGACTCTAGCAACTTCATCATGGTAACATGCACAACGATTAAAATTTTGCACCTAGCCCAGTTCCTGAAATCGCTATTGAATTTCTAGATAAATCTTGAGTAGGTCGGGTGCCTTAGGCTAACTCCTATTCAAATTTTCGCTCCTTCCCATGTTTCTCATCCCCAAGCAAAAGCACAGTAAATGGGATTGCGATTCAATCCTTGGTTTCCAGGGACAATTTGACAACCTATCCTCATTTATCATAGGAAATATAACAACTCAATAATGGGTTCTACAAGTCTTACCATATGAGGTATATTACTCTAGGGTGTGTCGAGAGGTAAATAGTTATAATGAAGTGATGATTGATTTAAAAAACCCTACATGCAATCATGATCTCTTAACCCACATTACCCCTCGATGGCAGAATTCAGCAATGGATCACGTGACCTCACCATCTAACTCCTTAGCACTTGTTTGATAATGATTATTCATCTGTTAACATGTGCTATGTCAGTGCAATTTGGATATAAGACCAAAAAAATTTAATTTCTCCTTTTGGCGCTGATGTCCTGAATGTCAGCACATTTTTAAAATTTTCAAAAATATAATAATGTTGACACTCCCGTTGTTAGCACTTTAACCCTATTTATTACAAATTCACGATGACACTCCCATTGTTAGTGCTTTAGAAAGTATAAACTAAAAATTTTATAAGAGGGGGAAGGGTTGTTAAAGAAATGGGGATTGACAACAAGGGGGTTTTCTTTGTTGTTTTTCCCTTTCAAGGGGTGTGGGTAGTGAGGCTGCACGCTAATCTGGAGGCATATTCTTTGGTTGGATAGTTGGTTAACTACGATTCAGATGGGGTTGATGGGAGCCCAAATTGGGTCAGGTCAATCAAATGTCACAAGTTTAGTAAGGGTAGTGGCTTGGAATTCAGGAATATTCCAACCACATGTCTACTTTGGGATTACTACCACGCTAGAGGTCTAGTTCTCTAATTTTGGGCCAGAACGAAATTTTCCCCATTCGATCAAACTCTGGCCCAATTTTACAGGTCCCAAGCCTCTTCCCTAAGGCTAAAGACACAAAAAATTAGGATGGTTCTTAAGGTTTATTTTTGGCATCACCACCTTCTTTCATATTGTCATTCTTTGGCTCTTCTATGGTGGGTTTACTGGCATTGGATACCCATTTTGTTTCTTGGGGTTTGGGAGCATCTGTGGAAAGGCTACTTCAAAAGGGTTTCTTGAAGAGGCATTCCTTCAACATTTAAACCATTTTCCCGATAGTGGTGTTCCTCCTACATCAGTCAAGGGTTTTCAACTTGGAAACAACATTTTCATTTATGCCCTTTTGGAACTAGAAGGTTGTGTTGTGCTTCATTTTTCTAGAGGTGGAGTGATGAGTGTGGGTCATGCGAGATTAAAACAACAAGTTGTGGGTTCAAATTTATTAGGAGGTAAGGCCTCTAGCTCAAAGAAAAAGAAAAAGATATTTTAGAAAAATAATGGATTTCATCCCAAATTGAACCTAGGAGAGGACATGCTTATGCAATAGGTTATGTCTTTGGCCAACAAGATCCTAGTTTGGCGAGCAAGGGGGAGAAATTCAATATTCATATGCTGAAGGGATGGGTGGAGAGTGCAATGGGCCCTCATGTTCAAAGAATACCAGAGGTTTCTCTACTATCTAGAAGGTGTATTTAACTCTCTTTCCAGACACCGAATGAAGCAAAATGGGAAACTCAAAAGGTATGGAGTATTGACTCAGCTCCTATTTTATTCAAGAATTTGACCCCTTTGCTTGATGCAAGGAAAGGTTGGATGTTGTGCCAATATAGGTATGAATCCCTGGGTTAACCACAAAATATTGGGGTCCAGATATTTTCAAAGTAATAGGTAATATGTTGGGATCTTACCTAGAGGCGGGCATGTCTTACCTAACTACGAGGGATAATTCAATGCCACATACTAGTAAACTTGGATCCATGAGAGGGCTTAGCGAAGATGATGAATATTGGTCAGGGTATGGAGCAACTCCAAGTGTTAGATTATGAAGGAGTCCCCTTCCGGTGCAACTAATGCCACAGTTACATCGACTTGGTAAATCAATGTAGCTTGCCTTTTCAAAAGAAGTCATTGATTGAAAAAAAAACTCCTAAAATAAGCGGGTTTTATGGGACTCTACTTTGCCCCATGAGCCACTTAAGTTGCACGAGTCATTAGAGTGTTGCTTGTCATAAGCATCTAATAGGTTAAAACAACTCTTGGGGGTTTGTCCAATGGATACACAAAGAGAGCTCATTCAATAGGAGAAAGAAGCTAAAAATGGTTTTGAACTTTGTGAATGTGATGATACAAAGGTCCTATGATTAAGTCTATATCTTCTCCACCTATATCTTTTCTTGTTAATTATTTTTCTAGGCTAGGAAAAGATTGGGATTCAACATCATCTTTTGCAGTTTCAGATATCTCTTTCTCCAAGGCCATATCACATTTACTGTCTCTTGCTATTTATTCATGTCCCTAGGCAGATAATGGGTATTCCTCACCCGTGTTCTTAGTTGTAGGTGGATTATCTAATGAACTAGAGGAGTGTATACAACCTTCGCTTTAGGTTTATCTTTACTATTTCAGATGGGTTAGTGGCAGTTTTAGGGAGACTCTTTATCTCTTCCCAGGGTGGGAAATGTTAGGGAAGGAAATATCATATTTCAAAAGACAAGGATAAAGTTTGTGCAAAACTAGTAATGAGAAAACAAGAATCTATTGATGGGGCACTTAGATCAGTAAAATCCTTGGGACGGGTTTCCTCATGAAATTTCTCTCCCTAAATTGCAAGGACATAGAAATCCCATCCAAAAAAGTTTCCCTATGTAGGGTTGTTCAAATAAATGGTCCAAATGTTATTCTCTTACAAGAAACTATCATACTAAGCCACTAACCTTCGACATTCATATCATGCATTATGATTAGTATGCTCTCTATCTCATTTGTGATTCTAATAAACTGTTCTAGGTCACCATTTCTTTGTGCTCAGAGGGGATTGAGACAAATATTCTCACTATCCCCTCTCCTATTCCTATTGGTAGCGCAACATTTGTTGGACCAATGTTGGAAGCAACAAAAAGAAGAGGAGAGTTCAAATGGATCGGTATAACTCAAGCTTTAGTAATTATTCATTTACTATTTATTGATGATATTCTTATCTTTTTTAATGGGTACCTAAGAGATCCAAACAAATTGTATGAAATTTTATCACGTTTTTGGAAAGCTATGGGCATGATCATAAATGACATGAAGTCCACTATATTGACTCAAAATATGGAAGAAGGTGAGATTCATCACCTTCAAGGTTTATTACCATTTGATACGAAGAGTTTAGATGATGGCTTAAAATATTTGGGCTTCCATCTAAAACCAAACAATTACAAGAAAAAGTATTGGCTCTGGCATATAGCCAAATCATAGAAAATACAAAAGGGTTGGAGCCTCAAAAGGTTATCTAGAGTAGGTTAGTTAGGGCTTGTAAAATCAATTATGGAAGCCATTATGTTATATTGGATGTCTCTTGCATGGAACCCCAAAGGCATTTGTGAAAAAACTTGCTAGATTTTTTTCAGGTTTTTATGGGCTGGAACACATGACCATTTTTTCCTCCCTTGGGTAAAGTGGGATAAAATCATTGTGCCAAAACTTCTTTTAGGATGGGGGATACAAAATATATTTCTTTTCTCAAAATATTTAGCTACAAAACGTGTTTGGATATTACTATTCATTCAAATTATTTGGACCTCATTTGTTTATAAAAAATACATTGCATCAAATACAATTGAAGGTTGGATTAGGATACAAGATAAACAAAGTGCTAATGTATCAGTCATTTGAAGGGTGGTTTTGAGTTCGTTTGATCTGATAGTTTCTAGGCTATCTTGGAGGGTTGGAAACGAGCAAAAGGTTACGCTAGGGGTGGACCCTTGGTGTGGGAGTGGGGTTTGTCATTTGCTGCCAAAAACCTTATTGACTTTCTTAAGGGTAAAGGAATTTCAATACTCTCACATTTAGAAACTCTATCACTCTCCACTCTCTCGAAGTAGGGTTGGAACTTGGTAGTAGAAGTGGGACTAGATGTTGCATTTCATGAGTCTTTGAACTTGTATCTTGAAGTACCTTCTGAAGCTCATATTTGGCTAGTTGATAGGGAGGATGAATTGGTATGGACTTTCTCCCACTTTGGGTCATATTCTCCAAAGTTTGGGTATATCCATTTAAATTCAGTTACATTGAATGAAGAACCAAAGTGGTGGTGGAAGGTGGATTGGCATTCGAAATGTTTGTCTAAAGCAAGTGATGCAGGAGCATTCGAACACCTTAATGGAAAGAAAAACTAGAGAAAGAAGACACATGGACGATCGGTCCAACCTTGAACATAATTCAGTTAGTGAACAAATTTCAGTTAAATATTTAGCTAAAACTACCATGTATGTATAACAAGATATTAAGAATTCATTTGGGCATCAAGAAACAGAAGAAAAAAACATATGCATGTGAGAGAGTGTAAGTAAGGAGATACAATGTAGTTGTAGGAGATTACGGGATTAAGGCGGAGATGCCTTATGACTCTGGTGGTCTGCATAAAGTTGAAATTGGATGAGGTCGAAAGCTATTTGTCGAAGTCCTCGGTATGCTCTGTAAATTCAAACACGAGGGTGCGCAGGGAATGGGAGACGTCTTCAGGTGAGAATTTCAGAAGCGGCAATCAAGATCCAGAAGGCAATTTCCCCAATGCTATTCAAGATTTCTCTTGCCAGCACCACGGTTTTTCTTGGGACAAGGTCCAACTGGGAGGAGGTGAGATAGAAACCCTAGTTAACAATGAAAATTTCCAAATTGAAAACGGGAATTCCTTTGCTAGTACCGTAGGTGAGAGGGAAGATGTTATTGTGGAGCCTGCGATTGAGATTGGGGATAACGGATTTGAATTTGATGTCTTGGTCGGCTTAGAGGATGCCAAAACAAGAGGGTTGGATAAGGTTTTAGATCAGAAGGAATGACAGCAAGAATCCACAGTGGAAGCGTATGTGGACCAAGAACGAGGAGAGCACCGTTATGCATTGCTACTTGAATTGCGTAAAGGAGGGTGTGTTGTTTTCACATGTTTTTGGAAAGATTAAGGATTCATTAGACCACGAGGCAAGTGAGGCCCAGTGTGCATGAAAAGGAGATTGAGAGGCGTCTTTGATAGGCTTCGTGGGCCCATAACCCATAGGCCTCAAGAGCGATTTATTAGGGAAATGGGATTTTGGTTCACCCCCAAAATCTTGTCCCCATCCTAAGTGTTTTTATGTGGTACATTATTGAAGACAAAGCACCAACCTCGGATAACGTGAAAAAGCACCATAAAATAGGCCCATGATGTTTCTCTTTGTGCAAGATGAATGGTGAATCGATTGGTCACCTTGTTTATTGGATGCCCTTTTACCAAATAGGTTTGGGTGGCTTGTCAATCTATATTGTGTTCATCATGCAGTTGGCAAGGAGAGAGTGTGGAGGCTATTTGGAGGGTCTCGATACTATATCCTACCGCATGAATCTATAAAGATATACCTATAATTGTATGATGGGGTATTTGGCTAGCCTGTAACAAAGCAAATTTTCATGAAAAGCTCTCCTCCCTAGACAAAGTAGCAGCTAAAGGATTTTCAATTTTATCTCATTACCCTACGTCAAAAGATTTAGTTGTTCCTAGGAGTATTTTAATTGAAGAGTAGAATATGTCAAAACCTTAGGCATATTGTTGGGTATACGACCAAAGTCCCACATTGAATAGAAGTGGGGAGGATCATGGGTATATAAGGATGGACAAATATCTCCATTGGTATGAGGCCTTTTGGTGTAAATCCCAAAAGCAAATCCATGAGGGCTTAGGCCCAAAGTGGACAATATCATACCTTTGTGGAGATATGTGGTGTCCAGAGTCCTTACAAGTGGTATCAGAGCCAGGTTTGAAGTTAGCCAAGTGGATGAATCCTCGGAATGTCGAACGAAGGTGGTGGGCCCCGGTAATATCACAATGGGATCCGTGGATGAGCTCGGTTAGACAGGCGGTGTGCTCTGGATTCTTCATGGACATGTCCTGGTCCCACCACGGTGAAGAGGAGTTGACCTGGGATAGAGAAAGCTCTTGAGGCAGGTGGTGCTCCATGTAAGGCGTGTGCTTCCAACGCATTGGAGTGAAGAATCCTGGTTGGTAGAGAGTGGACAGATGGATAATCGTTTGAGGGGAGGCTCGATGGTCCTTTGTTCGAGGGGAGGATTGGTATCGGATCAGTTTTGGCTTCAAGGGGATGCCTTTGTTGCTAAGGGGTTTCGCTTGAGCCTGTGGTAGACCCTGTTCAGTGGGATATCTGCGAGATCAATTCTGGTGGTGAAAGAAGATGGCGAGCAATGGAAAGATAGAGATTGAGAAGTTCAATGGTTAGAGTTTTGAGTTGTGGAAACTCAAGATGGAGGATCCGTTGGTGGATAAAGATCAGTGGATCATGGTAGATCCGAGTACTAAACCAACGAGAGTGACCGATGAAGAATGGAAGAAGTTGGATCAGAAGGAAAAGAGCACAATACGATTGTGTGTCTCAGATTCAGTATTGTTGAATGTATCAGGGGAAGCTACAGCGAAGGCTTTATGGGACACGTTAGGGACTTTGTACCAATCTAAGTCTCTGGTGAATAAACTGGTCCTGCGGAAAAAGCTGTATAACCTGAGGATGAAAGATGGAGACTCGGTGAAAGAGCATCTGAATGCGTTTAATACTGTGGTAAGTCAGTTATTATCTGTTGATATTAAAATTTTAGATGAAGATAAGTGCATCAGTATGTTGTGTTCTCTACTAGACTCGTGGGATAGTCTGGTTATTGCAATAGGTAGCAATGAAACTGCTTTGCAGTTTGATGAAATAGTCTCAGCCTTACTGACGAAGGAGATAAGATGGAAAAATATGGACAGCCAAAATGGTGATGCCTTGTCTGTACGAGGACGGTCCCGGAATAGAAACAAAAATAAGTCATCGAGTGGGAGATCTAAATCTCCAGGAAAACCTACAAAGGTGGTGTGCTAGTAATGCGGAAAGGAAGGGCACTTCAGAAGGGAGTGTAAATCTAAAGCTCCTGATAAAGGAAAGGGATCTGATGATGCTCCTTCTGCAGAGGCGAAAACCAACTCAGATGAAGGTGGGGATGTGTACTTGGCTTCTTCAAGTACACATGTAGATCATGAGGCATGGTTGATTGACTCAGGTGCATCCTTTCACTTCACTCCCCATAGAGAGTGGTTTTGCGAGTATGAGAAATACGATGGTGGTGATGTTTTCTTAGAGGATGATAGGAAGGCTAGAATCATTGGTCATGGAAAAGTAAAGTTGAAGTTGCAAGGTGGAAGGGTTAGAACACTTCTGGGTGTTCTGCATATTCCTTCAATGGCCAGAAATCTGATTTCTGTAAGCAAGTTAGATGATGCAGGTGTAAAAGCAGTGTTCGAGAAGGATACCTGCAAGATGGTTTGGGGAGCACTGGTATTGATGCGGGGAGTTCAGATTAGAACTCTGTAAAAGTTGCAAGGTAGCACTGTTATTGATGGGTGCAACAGTTCTATGGTTCCTGAAAGTGGAGCAGAAAATCTAGAGGTCTCTGGAGAGAAGACCATGCTATGGCATCAAAGGCTTGGACATATTGGAGAGAAGGGCCTTTGAATACTTCGTCAGGAACTTCTCCAAGAGTGGTTTCTTTCAAGATCAGATTCATTACTTGGGACATGTTGTTTCCAAGGAAGGGATAACAGAAGATCTAGAAAATATTAAGGCTATCATGGAGTGGCCAACTCCGAATAATGTGGATGAGGTAATATCATTCATGGGATTAACAAGTTATTATAGGAGGTTCATCAAGAACTTCTCCAAGAGTGGTTATCCTATCACATCTTTAGAGAGGAAAGGGAAGAATTTTGAATGAACTATTGAGTGTGCAACTAGTTTTGATCAGTTGAAGCATTTGCTTACCAATGCTCTGATTTTAAAGATTGCAGATCATGAAAAGGAGTTTATGGTTTGAACAAATGCATGTAAGAATTTTGTGATAGTATTTGTTGATGATATATTGGTATATTCAAAGAGTGAGGAGGAGCATGCAAAGCACCTTGTAGTGGTGTTGTGATTGTTGAGAGAGAATAAGTTGTATTCCAAGCTCAACAAGTGTGGTTTCTTTCAATATGAGATTCATTACTTGGGACATGTTGTTTCCAAGGAAGGAATAACAGTGGATCTGGAAAATATTAAGGCTATCATGGAGTGGCCAACTCCAAATAATGTGGATGAGGTAAGATCATTCATGGGATTAACAAGTTATTATAGGAGGTTCATCAAGAACTTCTCCAAGAGTGGTTATCCTATCACATCTTTACAGAGGAAAGGGAAGAATTTTGAATGAACTATTGAGTGTGCACTAGTTTTGATCAGTCGAAGCATTTGCTTACCAATGTTATGATTTTAAAGATTACAGATCATGATAAGGAGTTTGTGGTTTGAACAAATTCATGTAAGGAAGGACTTGGTGGAGTCTTTATGCAGGAAGGAGAGGTGGTTTTCTATGAATCAATAAAGTTGAATCAACACGAGCAAAACTATGTGACTCGTGATCTTGAATTGGCAGCGATCCTTCATGCATTGAAGATGTGGAGTCATTATCACCTTGGAAAGAGGTCCATCTTGATGATTGATTATAGTGGACTAATGTATTTGTTTGACCAACCCAATCTGAATGCAAGGAAAGCTAGATGGTTGACTACTCTCAGTGAGTTTGATTTTGAGATCAGGTACATCCAAGGAAAAGAGAACAGGGTTGCATATGCTCTAAGTAGGAGATCGTAGGTGAATCATATTTCAGTTTTGATGCTCTTAGTAGGAGGGTGTAGCTGAAGCATAGATTGCCATAGTATGGTGAGGTGTGATTAGTATACAGAGTATCACCTCATAGAAAATGGCTTGTCAAATCCAGGAACAAGATTTAAGTGCCAATTAGAAGCAAATTGAAGAATCTTATTTTGAGAGAGTTTTGTTTCAACCCATATTCAGGCCATCCAGGATATCCGAAGACTTTGATAGATGTTAATAAGTTCTATTATTGGCCAAATCTGAAGAAAGAGGTGGTTGAGTTTGTTGGCAAGTGTTTGGACTGGCAACAGGTGAAATTTGAATGCAAGCATCTAGTTGATTTATTGCAACCTATTATGATTCTAGAATGGAAATGGGAGGTCATTTCCATGGACTTCTTTATAGGGTTGCCTAGGACATCAAGGAAGCATGACTCCATCATGGTTGTGGTTGATAGATTGAGTAAGGTAGCTCACTTCATTGTGGTGAAGTTTAAAATTTAGATAGTGAAGTGGCTCAAGTCTTGATCAGGGAGATAGTGAGGTTGCATGGAGTTCTCAAGAAGATTATATCAAACAAATATGACAATTTCGCTTCCATATTTTTGAAGGCATTGTTTGCAGGATTGGGGACAAACTCATCTTTCAACACACTTACCATCCATAGACTTATGGATAGATAGCGAGGTTTAACAGGATCCTTGAGGATACGTTAAGGATGTACGTCATGCATCAACAGAGGAAGTGGGAGGAGTATCTTCCACTGGTGGAGTTTGCCTATAACAATGGGTAGGAGGAATCCTTGAAGGTTAGTCCATTTGAGGCTCTCTACGGCCAGAGTGTAATACTCCCATCAACTGGAGTGATCTAGTGAACAAGGTGTTGATTGGACCAGATATGTTCGTAGAGATGGAGCAAGAGATCTAGGTTATCAAAAGAAATTTAAGGCAGCACGAGACATGGATAAGAGTTATGTGGATCAACATAGAGCATTCAAGGAGTTTCAGGTTGGGGAGCATGCGTACTTGCACATCAAGCCCAAGAGGAGTTCCTTGAGGATTGGGTCATGTGCAAAGCTAGCATCTTATTATTGTGGACCTTTTGAGATCCTTGAGAGGATTGGATCAGTGGCCTACAAACTTGCTTTGCAACCATCAGTCAAAGCTGATGATGTTTTGCATGTTTCGTTGCTTAAGAGATATGTACATGATGTTGATCATGTGATTGATTGGTATGTATTGTAGGTGGAACTAGAGGGAGAGTTCTAGCCAAAGCCACAATGCATATTGCAGCAAAAATAACTCATGCTTCGGAACTGAGCAATAGAGGAAGTTAAAGTGCAGCGGAAGCACTTTGGGCTGGCTGAAGCTACATGGGAGATGGTTGATCAAAAGTAGGCATTATATCCTTCTTTATTTGTTGGTTGAAGCAAATGAGTTTTTGGTGTGTGTGTGTGTGTGTGTGTCATGTTTTTAGCAGTTTGTCATTTTAAATACTACATCAAGTTGTGTTATAAAGCTCCAATATGTTGTATGTTTGTCATGTTTTTAGCAGTTTGTCATTGTAAACACTGCAACAAGTTGTGTTATAAAGCTCCAATAAGCAATATGTTTTGTTTTTAGCGGTTTTTTGGTCATAAGTGTCATAGAACACCGAGGACAGTGTTCTGCCAAGAGGGAGGGATTTGTAACAACCATGGGTTGATTTTCCATGTAAATAGAAGGACATTATAAATGAAAAAATAAGACCAAGGTCATGGGACACGTATTCCAAGTGGAATGGATGGAAAAACATTAAAGTGGGCATAACTTGTGGTTAATTAAAGGCTAAGGAAATTGGCATTGACAAAGGGCACAGGGCAATAAATGCAAATTAATTCAAGCAATAAAATAAAATAGGAGAAAAGGGAGATAAAGGTACATCAATATGCATGCAAGGAAAATTAGAGAGAAAATAAAGGAAAATTAAAGAAAAGAGGCAAGTGAAAGGAAGAGACATAAGACATCAATATTAAAAAGGCATATGAGAAACAATTGACAAATTTTGATCAATTTCAGCTTTAGTTTTGCTAAGGAAGAAATCAAACTCCAAGAGAGGGAGAGAGAGAACCTAGACACGAGCAAGAAAATGACAAGCAAAGGAAAGCAAGAGAGTGCAAGGAGAAGGTTGGAAGACCAACTACAACAGGAAGATTTTGCAAGTAACAACTTGCATGTGTAGTTTCCTTGTTGGGATTTGAATGCATGGTGCATGCATTTGGTTTACATGATACGTTGTTGTCATTGGCATGGGATTTGCCTGGATTAATAGTGGTTACAACATTGCCTCGAAATTTCCTGGATATTCATGTTGTGATGGGATTCATTCTTGGTTGATCTTTGGATTTCTGGAAAAATTTGGATTCGGGTAAGGCGATCTCAGGAAAATCCCAAGCGTTGGGGTGGAGATGGTTTTCTTCGAGAAGCCCTTGACAGGTGAGTGGAGATAAGAAAATTCCTCTAGGTATTAAGGCATCCAAGCTTGTGTTGGTTTAGTGCTTTCTGGACTGGTTTAGGTGAAATCACTATGGTTGAGGGTTGAGGTGGTTTAGCCTCTAGATTCCCTGGTTAGTTTTGTGTTGGTTTATCCCGTGAGATCCCACATTCATGCTTGGAATATGGCACAAGAGTTATTAACTGAAAGAGATATTTGGTTTAGCTTAATCTATGGTCATGTGGTACATGGAAGCCCATGACTTGGTTGGCTTTATGCATATATTATTATGTGTTATTTCTTATTGAGATCAATGAACACATGTATTTGTTATTGTGTTGATTTTATGACTAGTTTGTCATGGCTTCATTCTAGTTAAATGTTAGTTATAGTCACTGTTAAGTGATGTGCTCTTGTTATGGATATTGTTCATGTTTCGTTAAGTTAGTGAATGGTTATATGAATGTATGAGCTAACAAGCATTTGATGCAGCTAACTTGAGAGGGAAGTGAGCCTTCTTCGTGATTCTCTTGTGAAACTATGAGACAATGAACATATATGCATTCATGACTTGTAGCTACTATGTTTAACATATCTTTGTCTAAATGTTTATCATGTGTTTGGCATGTTTGGGCAAGATCTGAGCTAAAGTATCGGTTATGCATACTTGTTATTATGTTAGACTTGATTTTGGAAAGTTCTGGGTAGTTCTAGGTAGCTCTAGGCAGTGGCATGTAGGCTACCCCTGAAATTTTGGCACTAAATTTGCGGCTACCGGCACAGATCTGAGTATCTTCAACTGTAGTCACATGGAATACGGCTTGTGTGTGCAACTGGAGCCTTATGCCCACATGGAAGGCTTGGAATGTGCGCAGTTGGGTTGTGGAGTGAATTAAAAAGGTAGTTACAGTCTAGGAAATGACGATCAATGGATGTTGTCTGACATCTGGGTGATCAAGTGTTCCTGGAGGTTGCAGTAAAGTTTAAAAGCAATATGCCCCACTTCCATAGCTAGAACTTGGTTGTTGGGTAATGCATAGTAACTCTCAGCTCATGTCTACCTTAGAGAGCTTGTAAAAGTGGGTGAATGTGGGGTGGGGTGTTTACAATGGTGATATCAACCTTATGAGATAATGTTTGCCCCTGCGAAGTTCAGGGCAATCTTAAAACCACTTTGTAGTGCAATTTTGTGGTAATATGAAACCACTTGGATGTGAAGTTTGTGGTCAGCTAGAAACCACTTGGTGTGAAGTTTATGGTCATCAAAAACCACTTGATGCGGTGTTTGTGGTATGTAAAAACTATACGAGGATGTGATGAAGAAATGCAAGTTTGTGAGAGATAGGGAACATATGTATAAGGATTCCTATAGAGTGTTTTTTTTCCCTTGGGGGTTTAATGCAAGTGCATAGAGAACATGGTTGAGGACAATCTAACAAAACCCATAGTATGCTTGATAGTAAGTTGAGAAAACGCAAAGCATGGCTATGGCTAAAGCCAAGAAAACATAGGATGATGATGATGGTGATGAAGGGGGAGTTAAAGGTATAGGTATAGGTAAATACATGTACGAAGGTATGATGGTTGAATTATGCATGTACATGAAGGGCATCCTAGTATATTGATGATTGCAATGGTTGGTTACCCATGCATTCTAGTGGATGGTTGTTGCTTTATATGGATGCCAACATTTTGGCGATGTTTGTAAATGCCAAGTTGGACGAACCATAGACTTTTCTAATAAGGAGGTGCCTCAATTCATAGTAGATCATTTTTTGTGGAGGACATTTTGGTAAGACCTCAAGTGATCAAGATTAAGACAAATAGTTGTTAAGGGGGAGTGTTAGAGTATATAAATCCTACTTATCTTAGATGTCATATTTGGTTCGAGGAGGAGTTTGTTCCTAGTCTTTAGGAGGTTTTTGGAACTAGTTGGATGTGAGACATTCTATCCAACAAGATAGTTCATAGATTGGTGTTTGGTTGAAATATTTACACAAGTAGTTGATTGTGTGATTAAAATAGTTTTTCTATCTTGAGATAACATACATGTATTTATATGTGTCATTATTTGATTAATGCAAGTGTTTTCTGAATTTATAATTTGGTCTCAGAGCATCAGGACCGGGCCTAACTCCCTCAGAGGAGGGCCCAAAATATGTGGAGAGCAGTCTTGTGTGTTGTTTGTGAATGTCTTGGTTTTGTGTGGCCATGGTTTGTCATGGAAGTATGGTGTTTGTTCATCAAATCAAATGGGAGATAATATGTTGTTGCTACTAGGTATCGTGTTATTCTTAATAAAAGCTAAGTTCTCGCTTTTGGTAAGGAAATGTATTAGTTATTATGTGGATTTAATGGTTGTTCTCTTATGGTTATTTATCTAGTTGTATGTTGGTTATAAGCATGGTTATATGATAGTTCTCGGTCATGGCTCTATTCATGTTTTTACTTGTAGCTGGATAATTAACGAATGCAAGACCTAATTGATGATATGAAAACTAATGTGAGAATGTAGAGACCCTTCTTGTTAAACCTCAGTTATGTTTTCAGTCCCTTATGTTCATATTTGCATTCATGATTTGTAGGTTGCATATCTACCAAGTGTTTGACGAAAATTCAGTCTTGGTTGTGGATGGCCAAGTCAAGTCATGGCTCCATTTTTTGTTCATAAGCATTGTCTTTGTGTCTTTTATGAGTTCTAGAAGTTTCATGGATTTCTGGGCAGAGGCTTAGCCCCAGCCCTGGAAAGTTTCCTTAATTCTCATAGTCACTGGCACAACACTGGCAGAAAAAGGCCACAGTCGCACTGATGCAGGCATATGGGAGTGCCTGGAAACCCATAGTCGCTTGGAGCCCTTGGCAAGGGAGCGAATGGGGCTCAAGGTCAGGAAAAAATGAGTTGTCTTAGGGGTTGGACACCTAGAGGGGTCAGGTTACCCCTGGAGGTCCTGTGGCACTTGAGGGAAGTCAGTAAGGTTTTCAGTCACCGACTCCATTTCCTTAAGGTCACATAGGAGGTTGAGTCATATCATAGTGACCCTCAACTCATGTTTAAGCAAATGTGGGAGGAGGCGGTCACACTCAGTTTGGAGAGAAGAAAAATAGAGGCAATAATAGGGAACCGTTGAAGTGTTGGATTTGTAGTAAAGACCATCGTAAGAAGGATTGCCCATTGTACCAGTTTGATAGGCAATAAATCTACAATGCTCGGGAGGCATAGACAATTGGGGATGTTGGTCAGAGCATTCCCCAAATCTATGCAATACTTAATAACAAGCAAGCATACCATCAAGCATCTATTATTGATATGGAAGGTAAGCTTCATGATCAAGTTGTTTCCATTTTGATTGATCCTATATCAAATTATAACTATGTTAGTCCTGACCTGGTGGATGACTGTCGTTTGAACAAAGAAGTGCATGTATAATCTTAGTTGGTGTAGTTGGTTACAAGGACCAAGAGAAGAGTTCATCATTGGTTGAGATCTTGTGCATTTGAGCTTAATGGCATGCCTACAATAACACGCATAAATGTGCATCCTTTGGGTGCATATAGCATTATTTTCGGAATTGATTGTCTATTTACTCACTAGACCAATTTAGATTGTTCTGAGAAGGCCATTGAGTTCCTGTATGATGATGGAGAAAAGAGAGTTTTGCAAGGAAAGAAGAAGCCTGCATCAATGAGAATGGTTACAGTTATGCAAGCTAAGTGCATTTGTAGGAAAGGGTGTGTATTGTGTGTAATTCATGTTTACAGTGACAAAGGTGTTCAGAAATTTACTGCATAACATAAATAATTACTTAGAGGAATAAATATAAAAATAACCAGCAATAACCATAAACACATAAACACAAATGTTTATTTGGAAAACCCCAAATTGGGGAAAAACCAACCTAATAAGATCTTATTAGCATTGGCCAAAACCCTGGCCAATCTGACCAAGTGAGCCTTCACTGCTCACCTCCAGGTCTTGCAGTACAATGAAGTCCTTCTAGCCTTTTATAAGCTCCATTACATATAATACCACGGGCAGAATACTATGGGTGCACATTACCATGTGCCCCAAAACCATCACTGTTTAACCTAGTCAACTTTGACTCTATCCCGAGTCAAGTTTACCTAATAATTCCCCCCTTAAACTTGACTTGGGGTTCCTTGACTAACTCCAGCCAAACTTGCTAAGTGAGACAATCCCGCTCACTCTAGCTCTTACCCCCCTCAGAGTTTTTACCCGGGGTACTCAAAAACTTCTATCAAACCGCTCCAACTGCGAGCCCAACGAGAACCTCATAGATTCCAGCACCGGTGGCCTCACGTAGTAGAAAACAAACAATTTTTGAAGCCGCATGAACAATTTTCTTTTGTTGACCTTCTTTAAATAGCTACATGAATCCCAAACAATTCATCAATGTGTTCCAAACCGGTAAATATCGCAAATGCACTGTGATCCTTAGCAGTTATGGCACTATCTTCCGCACATTCTCCTCGAGGCTCTTCCGCGTACGATTGTTCCACCATTATTTTCCAGACCCAGATCTGTAAAAAGGCTGCATTGATCTCATCAGGCACTATAAACCCCTGGCATCAAAGAATCCCTTTGAAGCCAATATCTGGCTCTGATACCAATTGTTCAGAAATTTATCGCATAACATAAATAATTACTGAGAGGAATAAATACAAAAATAACCAGCAACAACCATAAACACATAAACACAAATGTTTATCTGGGAAAACCCCAAATCCAGGGAAAAACCCAACCTAATAAGATCTTATTAGCAGTGGCCAAAACCCTGGCCAATCCGACCAAGTGAGCCTTCACCGCTCACCTTCAGGTCTTACATTACAATGAAGTCCTTCCAGCCTTTTATAAGCTCCATTACATATAATACCGCGAGCATAATACTATGGGTGCACAATACCATGTGCGCCAAAACCATCACTGTTTAACCTGGTCAACTTTGACTCTATCCCGAGTCAAGTTTACCTAACAAAAGGGAAGGATGTTGAGGATGATGAAGTATTGAGGAAGTATCTTGTCTAGCAACAGTTTCATGATGTGTTTCCTACAGAGATTCTAGAGTTGCCTCCTCACAAAGAGGTGGATTTCTTTATTGAGTTGGTACCAGGAGCATCACCGACATCTAAAGCACCATACAAGATGAGCACTCTGAAGTTGGTCAAATTGAAGTTAGAGATTAAAGATATGCTTGATAAGGGATACATAAGGCCAAGTGTGTCACCTTGGGGTGCACCAATGTTGTTTGTAAAGAAGAAGGATGGTACTCTCAGATTGTGCATTGATTATGGGTAGCTAAACATGGTGACTATCAAGAACATGTGCCCATTACCTCAAATTGATGATTTATTTAATCAGTTGAGGGGAGTAACAATATTTTCAAATATTGATCTTAGATCAAGATATCATCAGGTGTACATCAAAGAAGAAGATATCTACAAGACTACATTTCGTACAAAGTATGGGCACTATGAGTTCGTGGTTGTTCCTTTTGGTCTTATCAATGCTCCAACCACCTTCATGTGTTTCATGAAAAGTGTGTTGTTGCCTTGCTTTGATAAGTTTGTGATAGTATTTGTTGATGATATATTGGTATATTAAAAGAATGAGGAGGAGCATGCATATCACCTTGTAGTGGTGTTGAGATTGTTTAGAGAGCATAAGTTGTATGCCAAGCTCAGCAAGTGCAATTTCTTTCAGTCTTATATTCATTACTTAGGACATGTTGTTTCCAAGGAAGGGATAACAATGGATCTGGAAAATATTAAGGCTATCATGGAGTGACAAACTCTGAAAAATGTGGATGAGGTCAGATCATTCATGGGATTAATAGGTTATTACATGAGGTTCATTGGGAAACTCTCCAAGATTTGTTATCATATCACATCTTTACAGAGGAAAGGGAAGAAGTTTGGAAGAAATGTTGAGTGTGAAACTATTTTTTATCAATTAAAGCATTTTCTTACGAATGCTCCAATTTCAAAGATTGCAGATCATGATAAGGAATTTGTGGTTTGTACAAATTCATGTAAGGAAGGACTTGGTGGAGTCTTGATGCAGGAAGGACAGGTGGTTTGCTATGAATAAAGAGAGTTGAATGAACACAAGAAGAACAATGTGACTCATTATCTTGAATTGGAAGCCACCATTCATGCATTGAAGGTGTGGAGTTATTATCTCCTTGGCAGGAGGTTCATCTTGATGAGCGATCATAGTGGAAGGAGGTATTTGTTGGACGAACCCAATCTAAATGCAAGGCAAGCTAGATGGTTAACTACTCTCATTTAGTTTGATTTTTAGATAAGGTACATCAAAGGCAAAGAGAACAGGATTGCAAATTATCTCAGTAGGAGAGTGCAGGTGAATCATATTTTAGTTGTGAGATCTTATGGGAAAAATTTACAAGAACAGATTTTACAGGTAAGGCAGCATGATGAGAAGTATCTACAGCTAAAACAGAGATTGCAATAACAGGGTGAGGATGATTAGGATAAAGAGTGTCACCTGATAGAAAATGGCTTAGTCAGATTCAGGAACAGGATCTATGTGCTAGTTAGCAACGAATTGAAGAAGCTTATTTTGAGAGAGTTTCAAGTCCATACATTTTTATGCCATCCAAGATATCTGAAGACTTTGACAGCTAGTAAGAATTTATATTATTGGCCAAATCTAAAGAAAGAGGTTGTTGAGTTTGTTTCCAAGTGTTTGGACTGTCAATAGGTGAAAGTTGAACGCAATCATCGAGTTGGTTTGTTGCAACTTATTTCAATTCTAAAATGGAAATGGGAGGTCATTTCCATTGACTTCATTACAGGCTTGCCTATGACATCAAGGCAACATGACTTCATCATGGTTTTGGTTGACGGGTTGAGTAAGGTAGCTCACTTCATTGTGGTGAAGTCTACAAATTCAGCAAGTGAAGTGGCTCAAGCCTTGATGAGGGAGATAACGAGGTTGCATGGAGTTCCCAAGAATATTATATCAGAAAAATATGCTAAGTTCACTTCCAGGTTTTGGAAGGAGTTGTTTGCAGTATTGGGGACAAAGTTAGCTTTCAATACAACTTACAATCCACAGACATATGGAAAAACAGAGAGGGTTAACAAGACCCTTGAGGATATGTTACGGATGTATGACATGCATCAACAGAGAAAGTGGGAGGAGTATCTTACACTAGTGGAGTTTTCCTATAACAATGGGAATCAAGAATCCTTGAAGATGAGTCCATTTGAGGCTTTCTATGGGCAGAGTTGTAATACTCCCATCAGCTGGAGTGATCTAGTGAATAGGGTGTTGATTGGACCAGATATGTTAGCATAGATGGAGCAAGAGATGGAGGTTATGAAAAGAAATTTAAAGGCAACACAAGACATGCATAAGAGTTATGAAGATCAATATAGAGCATTCAAGGAGTTTCAAGTTGGGGAGCAAGTGTACTTGTGCATCAAGGCCAAGAAGAGCTCCTTGAGGATTGGGTCCTATGCAAAGCTAGCACCTCAGTATTGTGGTCCTTTTCAGATCCTTCAGAGGATTGGACCAATGGCCTACAAACTTTCTTTTCCACCATTGGTCAAAGTCGATGATATTTTGAATGTTTCATTACTTAAGAGTTATGTACATGATGTTGATCATCTGCTTGGTTGTAGTATTGTAGGTGGAACTAGAGGGAGAGTTCCAGTCAGAGCCAGAATGCATATTGCAGCGGAAACAACTCATGCTTCGGAACCGAGCAATACAATAAGTTAAGGTGCATTGGAAGCACTTTGGGCCCGATGAAGCTACATGGGATATGGTTGATCTCATGTGGACATTATATCCTTCTTTATTTGTTGGTTGAAGCAAATGAATTTTTCATGTGTGTGTGTGTGTGTGTGTTCCGAAGTTTATCATTCTAAATACTACATCAAGTTGCGTATAAAGCTCTAATAAGCAGTATGATTGTCATGTTTTCAATAGTTTGTCATTGTAAATATTGCAACAAGTTGTGTTATAAAGCTCCAATAAGCAATATGTTTTGTTTTTAGTGGTTTGTTGGTCATAAGTGTCATAGAACACTGAGGACATTGTTCCCCTAGGAGGGAGGGGTTTGTAACAACCCTAAATTTATTTTCCATGTAAATGGAAGGACATTATAAATGAAAAAATAAGACCAAGGTCATGGGACACATATTCCAAGCTAAATGGAGGGAAAAACATTAAAGTGGGCATAACTTGTGCTTAATTAATGGCTATGGAAATTGGCATTGACATTGATAAAGGGCAAAGGGAAATAAAAGGCAATTAATTCAAGCAATAAAATAAAATAAGGGAAAAGGAAGATAAAGGGACAAGAACATGCATGCAAGGGAAATTAGAGAGAATATAAAGGAAAATTAAAGAAAAGAGGAAATGGAAAGGAAGAGACACCAAACATCAATATTAAAAATGCATCTCAGAAATAATTGACAGCTTTTGATCAGTTTTAACTTTAGTTTTGAAATCAAACTCCAAGAAAGGAGAGAGAGGACACTTGGACACAAGCAAGCAAGCAAGCATATGACAAGCAAAGGAAATCAAGGAAGCACAAGAATACGGTTGGAAGAGCAGCTACAACAAGAAGATTTTGCAAGTAACAGGTTACATGTGTGATTTCTTTGTTGGGATTTGAATGCATGATGCATGCATTTGGTTTACATGATTACTTTGTTGTCATTAGCATGGGATTTGACTGGATTGATAGTGGTTACAACCTTGCCTCGCCATTTCCTGGATAGTCATGCTGTGATGGGATTCATTCTTGGTCAAGCTTTGGATGAAAGAAAGATTTTGGATCTGAGTAAGGCAATCTTAGGAAAATCCCAAGGGTTGGGGGTGGAGATGGTTTTCTCAAGGAAGCCATTGACAGGTGGGTGGACACAAGAAAATTACTCTAGGTATGGTGAAGAAATCTAAGGTATCCAATCTTGTGTTTGTTTAGTGATTTCTGGATTGGTTTAGGTGAAATCACTACGGTTGAGGGTTGGGGTGGTTTAGCCTCTAGATGCCCTCATTGGTTTTGTCTTGGTTTATGGTCAAGTGGTACATGGAAGGCCCTCACTTTGTTGGCTTTATGCATATATTATTATGCGTTATTTCTTATTGAGATCAATGAGCACATGTATTGGTTATTGTGTTAATTTTATGATTGGTTTGTCATGGCTTCATTCTGGTTAAATGTTGGTTATAGGCACGGTTAAATGATGTGCTCTTGTTATGTATCTTGTTCATTATTCAATAAGTTAGTGAATGGTTAGATGAATGTATGAGCTAACAAGCATTTGATGCAGCTAGCCTGAGAGGGAAGTGAGCCTTCTTGGTGATTCCCTTATGAAATTATGAGACAGTGAACATATATGCATTCATGACTTGTAGCTACTATGTCTACCATACGTTTGTCTAAATGTTTACCATGTGTTTGTCATGTTTGGGAAAGATATAAGCCTAAGTATTGATTATGCATACTTGTTATTATCTTAGACTTGATTATGGAAAGTTCCAGGTAGTGGCCTGTAGGCTAGCCCTGAATTTTTGGCACTGAATTTGAGGTTGCAGGCACAGTTTTGAGTATTTTCGGCTATAGTCACATCGAATACGGTATGTGTGTACAGTTGGATCCTTCTGGCCATGTGGAAGGCTTGGTATGCGTGTGGTTGGGATGTGAAGTGAGTTAAAAAGGTAGTTACAGTCCAATCAATAGATGTTGTCTAACATCTAGGTGGTCAGGTGTTCCTGGAGGTTGGAGTAAAGTTTAAAAATAGTAGGCCCCACTTCCATAACTAGAACTTGGTTATTGGGTTATGCATAGTAACTCTCAGCCCATGTTTAGCTTGGAGAGCTGGTAAAAGCAGGTAAATGTGAGGTGCAATGTTTACAATGGTGATATAAACCTAATGAGATAATGTGCACCCATGTGAAGTTCAGGGTAATCTTAAAACCACTTTTTAATGCAAGTTTGTGGTAATTTGAAACCACTTGGATGTGAAGTTTTTTGTGAGCTAGAAACCACTTGGTGTAATGGTTTATGGTCATAAAAAACCACTTGATGCATTGTTTGTGGTAAGTAAAAACTATACGAGGATGTGATAAAGAAATGCAAATTTGTGAGAGATAGGGCACATATGGATAGGGATTCATGTAGAGTGTTTTTTCCCTTGGGGGTATACTGCAAGTGCATAGAGAGCATGGTTGAGGGTAATCTAACAAAACCCATAGTATGGTTGATAGTAAGCTAAGAAAACCCAAAGCATGGTTATGGGTAATGCTAAGAAAACCCAAGATGATGACGATGGTGATGAAGGGAGAGTTAAAGGTATAGATACATATAAATTCATGTATGAAGGTATGATGGTTGAATTAACCATGTACATGAAGGACATCCTAGTATATCGATGATTGCAATGGTTGGCTACCCATGCATTCTAGCAGATGGTTGTTCCTTAAACTGATGTCAACATTTTGATGATGTTTGTAAATGCTAGGTTGGACCAAACATAGACTTTGCTAATAAGGAGGTGCGTCAGTTCATAGTAGATCATTTGTTGTAGAGGACATATTGGTAAGACCTCAAGTGATCAAGATTAAGATAAATAGTCATTAAGGGGGAGTGTTAGAGTATCTAGATCCTACTTGTCTTAGGTGTGATATTTGGTTAAAGGAGGAGTTTGTTCCTAGTCTTTAGGAGGTTGTTGGAACTAGTTGTATGTGAGAGATTCTATCCAATAAAATAGTTCATAGATTGGTTATTAGTTGGAATATTTACACAAGTAGTTGATTGTGTGATCAAAATAACTTTTCTATCTCGAGATAACATACATGTATTTATATGCATCATTATTTGTTTAATGCAAGAGTTTTCTGAATTTCTAATTTGTTCTCATAGCATCAGGTCTAGGCATGACTCCCTCAGAGGAGGGCCCAAAATATGTGGAGAGCAGTCATATGTGTTCTTTTGAATGTCTTAGTTTTGTTTGGCCATGGTTTGTCATGGGAGTATGGTGTTTGTTCATCAAATCCAATGGGAGATAAGATTTTGTTTTTTCTAGGCATCATGTTATGCTTGGAAGGAGTTGGCAAGGGGATCCATCACATGTTAGAGTTGCCATTATTCTAGTTATTGTTGTTAATTGTGTGAATGTTGTCAATGGGCACCAACTATTGATGTTGCAGATGGAAGAAAGAAGAATCATTATCAAAGATGGAAAGAGAAATATTATCCAAACATTGGCATTCATTTTTTGTTTATTTTTTATTGCCCAAATTGTGGTGCGACACATCGAGATGAATGAAAGTGATTGATTGGGATATCAATATATATTTAAACTGAATTTTATAAACCAAAATACATGCTCCCCTTAAGCAAACCCATATAAATCAACACTAGTGAGGTGGAAAAAAAATGTTAACAAATTTGGACAAAAAAGCTATATTATAACATCAAAAGTGTGCGACTTAGTCCATCACAACCCAATTATACCTCTAATAGAAGGTCTTTAAACCTTAAGCATTGTCAATCTCCTTGTGTTAAGGACACTACTAAAGTTAAGAAATCTCAATTTTTTAATTAATGGTGATGAAGATATAAACATGAGTATAATTATGATATTATTATAGATATAATTTTTTAGTCATGTTTTACATTAAAGTTTTTAATTACCTTACATATTTGCTATAATTTTTTTTACATAATTATAAATAATTAATTATAAACTATTTTTTTAGCTCATAAGGCTTTGGATTTACAGTGAATGGGTGCATGGTTATGGCACTCCTGTGATAGGTCACTGTTCAAAATCCCCATGGGTGCTTACCAACAAAAAAAAATTATAACTAATTTTTATTTATTATATTAATTATCAAACACTAAATATTATAGTTATATTAATACATTTGCCAACATTTATATAGATATAAGTCTTTCGAAACATCGACCAAATACTAACGATGTGACTTATATCTACATTATGGTTCACAAAAATCTTAGATCTAACAACATAATTTATAATTACTGAGCCGAGAGGCTCATTCTACAGCCAAGTATGAAGAGATGTGTAAGTTTGTCCATCCGTCAATTTGACATATGCCCCTTTAAAATAAAATAAAATAAAATATTTTAAATATTGTATATAAAAAATTATTCGATGTAATTATCAATCAAATTAATTTATTACAATATCAAAAATTTCATATAATATTTAATGACAATTATGTATATATTGTATTCACTAAAAAATAGGTCTATATCATGAAACTATTATTAATCATTAAATTAAATTTTAAAATTAAATATTTATTTATTATATAAAATGAGAATTTCACTTTTATCACAATACATATGAGAATTGAATGTTGAATAAAGCTATGCACTTAATCTTTGCCCTTTAAAAACTTATAAAAAAATACTTTTGCCATCTATATCATTACATTTCCATTTTAAAAATTAATGATTTCCAATAATATGAATACTTTATTCGACAATCCCAATGTAATGATTCAGTTAGGGACCCATAGATCCCACGCATAAAAATTGAGTCCGATTCTATATTCCAAACTATTGAGTCACGTTAATGAACTTTCTATTTGACCATTCACCGATGTTGATTGGATTCTAACCCATGTGTCGGTTAATGTTTGTTAATGATAAGGGATCTTGTTAGTTGGTGTTTATCGATAAACAGCAAGCCCAATATGCTCAATCATTTAATCAGTTTACCTACTCATATTCATAATTGCTTTCACATTAAAATAGTGAAGGTAGGGAAATAGTCAATGTAGGGAACTAAATTAGACAGTTAAATTTAACTTAACAAAAATTGAAACACATATACTATGTTTTTCATTTAAATCATTTCAATGCCAATCCAATTAAAGAATAATTAAAGAATAATATGTGTGATATAAGTTTCAAACAAAAAAACATAATTTGCATGAAATATGTAAATGTTTAAAAAAATATATTCAATATTATGATGTACAAAAACTAAATTTTAGAGAGTTTCACTAAACAAAGTAATTGTCAAAATAATTACATGTTAGGGCCATAAGGATCTGTAAATGTATAAAACAAAAAACAAAAAACAAAAACAAAAACAAACTATATACTTGGACCTTCTTCTAAAAGATCTTCAAATATTCGTCATCTAGCATGTCTGTAGTGTTTGTTAGCTACATTAAGTCCAAAAGTGAAAATTTATAATTATTAATGACCTGCAAATTGTAAAAACTTTTACAAACAATGAGTTCACTTACAATCTAGGCATACCACATTCAGAATATTAAGCTCCAATTTTCTTATTTTTAATATTTCGTACAAATTATTCCATCACTTATGGGTGTTTTTCGGACATGCAAATATGCTAGTATAAATATGGTTTGTATCTGTGAGAAAAGCCTATAAAAAAGAAAACAAATATTATGGCATTTACAACATAATTTTCCCAAAAAAAAAAAAAACATTTTTCTCAAGCAAATAATTATACTTCTCCATCAAAGATTAAACATCTAAGCATAACCTAATGAAATTTTATAAACATCCAAATGTATAAATTTAAACTTTCTTTATATCATTAATTCAAAAAATCATATAACAAAATGAAAAATTGTAATTTGATAAAAATATAATGTAGTAGAATTCCTTTGCTAATTACGGTCAAATAAAGTTCAAGTTGTAAAACAGTTGGACTTCTTTTTCAAATATTAATTCATGCTGGGAAATTTTCAGACAGATGCACTGAAATGTTGTGTGGGAAAATATTTCTTCAAAAA
>APFE030757428.1:0-12727 GCA_000404065.3 Pinus taeda | reverse complement strand
ATATATAGTCAATTGGTGAAACTTCACCACTAAAAAATACTATGTCAACCACTTCACAATGTCACTGCCAAAATCGCTATGCAACTAGCCACTACTCAAACTGCCTTTGAACCAAAAGTGTTTTACACAATTCTACCACACACTACTTCTTGGATTTCCATGCTACTATTATATCCTACCGTTACCACTACTACACGACCTTCACTAAGAAGACCATTCAACTATCCAATGTTATTGTTGTTATTGTAAACGAAATGCCCAACATTATTGTTATTGCCTCCTACTGCTTCTACATCTCAACCTTCACTAAGAAGATTATAATTTCCTCACCAAACCTATATTCACATCAGTACTTTAACACAATCTACCATTCTTTCATACATTAAGGTGCCTCATATATTGAACTAATTGGGTAGCTAATCCAATTATCACATCCAATCCATGAGAATGCACTTGTTTCTTCCCAAAATAATGAATTCCTTGTAGACTTTAGTTTGAACATACAATGCTATTAAACGATAGTTAATACTCCTATTGAGCTTAGCACCTTCTTATAGGTGCTATAGACACCATTACCTACTTCTAGTCAGTGAGGTACCTTGTAATATCTATTTAATGAAAATAAATTGGTGTGTGGCTACTAAGCCCACCTCCAACCACTACTTGAATAACCTATGCAAGTTCCCCTAAGTTACATGAATCTATTAAAATGTCATCATAATTCTACCTCAAATACATGAAAAAAAGGTACATTTGAACTAACTATGTATTTCTCATGCAGGCACACACACACATATATTCCTATTTTAATAATATAATCAACCAATCAGTGATGTTTACTAGAGATGTATTCCTACATTATTATGATTTGAAACTAATACCCACCATGGGATGTGTAATTTCCCCCACTCATTTCCTTGCTTTAGGCTCTTAATTCTTGCCTTTTCTTTTGGTTATATCTAGCGTTGGAATAGAAATTCCATTTTGGATATTGGAACAATGCAAATTAGTGTCAGAGAATGAGTTGATTTTTCATTATTTTTGTGTGTTTCCTCTTATTTTATAAATAAATAAAAATATGAAGGGATATCTTAGTTTATTCTAATTAAAGTTTCAAGGAAGCTTCAGAGATTTTGTTGAATAAATCAAGGAGTTGATGCAAATACAGGTTGTAGATAAAGTACACATGGAACATGGCCCATAGTCTTCATACCATAATTGTTACGTAGATATATAGGAATAGGATATCAACGTTTTTGAAATGAAAGGTGATGCTCCTCCAAGCAATGAATACATGGAACCACTACAGTTACTTAATAGGCCTTTCATGGAGGAGTGGAAGTGCATACATGGCTAAGAAATATTAAATTGGAATTCAAGGTGAAACACATTAATGACCAAAAGGGTAAGTTGGATGTGGTAGTACAACATTTAGATGGCCATATCCTACATGGGTGAGAGCTAGATTTATAAAAAACCTTGAGGCAATTTTAATGATTTTGCATATGCATTAAATCAAAGAAAAGATCATAACTAGGGTGATCCTTGTGATGATAATCTCATTCACTTTTTCTAGAAAGACCTGGGTATTGAAGAAAACCTTGATAATTATCGAGTCCTTGAATCCAAGGCCAATTTTTTTTCAATGTGGTGAAAGACATATATGTTTCACAATTGTAGACAAAATCTATACTTAAGGAAGCAGATGTTTGGACCTAACTCTTTTGAACAAGTCGATACTATGTTAAAATACTTGAGAGTCGTGTTGGGCCTATTAAGAGAGGAAAACAATAAGATGTAATAAAGGGGTTATACATGTGATAAGAGGGCCATGGAATAGGGAAACCCTAAAATTACATATATCAAATCCCCTAGCCATTCATCCACCAAAAACCCCAATCCTTCATTATCAAACTTTTGTTGTAAATTCTCTCAACCAAGGTGAAAAGGAAATGTGTGTAATGTTCAAAATGTTTTTTCTAAAAAAGGAGTTACATCAGTCCCATTCAAAATATGAACCATATGGAGTATAATCTTCATGAGAAACTAGATAATGACTATAGTCCATGAAACCAATCCCATAAACCATTAGAAACAAGAGAATGTTTGGTCTCCCTCACCACAATAATTTTGTTGGATTGAATTGATACCTTCAAGTTGTATTCCCATATTATAAAACCAAGGAGCCTTGTTATGGATGATCCTAGTATTAAACTAAATATTCTTGGTAATAAATGTGCTCAATATTTAAGCCTCCAACTATATAATCTTGAACACTTTCTATTTAGCATCATATGCTATAAACATATTCCATTTGAGGACCTAGAACAAAAGATGGAACTTACAGTGGAACACTATACCCTCGAGGATGCATTTTAGGTCACAAATTTTAAATTATATGTTATTTTAGGTATTCATTGGGTTATTTACATAAATACTTACTCTATTAACCACTAAGAGGATTTCCTCTCCTTCCAAGAAAAAGGTTGTGAAGTCATTTTTAATGTACTAGAACCTATATAGACTAAAGACACATATCTAAAATTTTGAAGGATGGCCACTTTATCTTCATGGATCACTTTTATGGTTTGGAGGAAACTAATTGTCAACAATATTATACTCTAGGCTTCTCCACCTAGAGGAATTCACTCTAGCCACACTCACTAGTGTTCAATCTAGCCTACATAACGTAAAAAGGAAATGGAAGCAATTTTAACCACACAACAATCGTGGAGAAAAATGAGTCAACATTATTCTAAGTCCCTGATGGTTGTTGGCATCTCACATGGTAGAGCCCTTGGGAACTATGCCCATTACTTCTAAAACCCAGCTCAATTTACCAAGGAGAATCAAGAACGATGTGATTCCGTAGCACACTTGAAAATTTTGAAATATAAACTAACATTGACAATATTGAAAGAAATTAACAAAATGGAAATAATTAACTTGTAGAAACATAAAATAACTTACAAATATGTATATAAATAAGAAGCACAATACCTTCCCTCAGGTGGGCCCCCTCAAGGCTTAACCTATGCATATGCCTATACAATCACCATATTAGAGTTATCGCCATAGGCCATGCATAAACTCAGAGTATCAACATAGGAAGCATAAATCATTTTCTTATTGAATTATTGTTATGAAAGAGTTTGTTTACATATATGCTAATACTACTTATCCTCGTTTGAGAGGAATACCATATATTTACACATGAAGGGGGCATGAAAACTTCATAAATGGAGACCACATCTATAGTTTTAAACAAATATATAAACTTATATATATATATATATATATATATATATATGTAACCAAGTGGTTCTAGTAGTCAAAATTTATATAGGTCCTTGGCAAACCAGGTTGTTGAACACCTTTCCACTAGCAAGTCAATCCAATTTCCACTTGCAACCTCATTAGCTACCTCTGGTTTCAAAAAACCTCAAAGGTATCATATGGATGTGCAACCATGAGGTATCTCAAACTAACACTTGATTTGATCTGTAGATGTTTTGAATGGCATTGAATTCATATGCATGCTAATGCATAGTTGTTGGGTGTATGGCGATATTGTTGCAATATGTTCAATAGTATTCCCAATGATTGGACCCTTACCTAGTGCTAGTAATAATTGTGCCAATGAAACCCTCAAGATTATTCGTTGGAAAAGTTCAAGGGTTATTCTCTGCAATAGAATAATTGATACATTGAGCTGGAGATACACCTATATTTGAACATATGTATTGAATTTATACATGTAGGATTTAATATACTTGAACCTATGTGTTGACTTGGAGTCAAAGCTATAGGTGATCACATTCATAGTACTTAGGTTAGAAAAGTTTTATCATTGGGAAATAATACACTCAATTTCACTATCTAGGAAACTCAACACTAAAGAATGGCATGAGTAAGTGAAATAATGATTGTTCGAGATCATAAAAAGTCAAGAAAAACTAAATGTTCCTAATTTTTCCATTTAAAAATCAAACTAAATAAAGTCACCTTAGTATTTTTGCACACATCACAACATATCTTTCTGCAATAGTTTCACGGATCTGTAGAAGTGACATATTAGCAATCTGTGGGCCAAATAAAATTAAATTGGAAACCACCAGGTGAAAGGAAAAGGTTAGGTAGTTCAGTCTCAAGCCACTACACCATTGAAATGGAATTAAGGAGCCTTCAAAAGACTCCCTTTTGTCTCCCACTACCTCACTTAAAGATCAAATCCCATAAATGAGCCAAGGGGAGACAAGGCATGGGCTTTGGCCTATAAATATCACTCAATTTGGGACCAAAACAAGGGGTAAATCCAAACAAATTCATGTTTCCAAATTATATAGCAATCTAGCATTTATTTATGTCCATAGAGCTTACCATTTGAGATCTCCCATAGGAATTCTTTGAGAAGATATCATTTTGGAAAACAGAGGGAAAACATACCTTTCTTTAGGAAAGTCATAGGGTACATTTACCTATCAACTCCCTTTCTTATCTCTGGGATAATTTTATAACTCTTTTCACCAAAAAATAAAAAGAATTCTTTCTTCCCAACCTCCATTGTTCATCTACTTTTGTTTTCTGTGTTTTTACATTGTAACTAATGATCTTGTTTAGATTTAGTTTCTTTTTTCGTTTGTTTATGTATTTCTCTTATGAACTATTTTGGCTCTATGTGAGAACAAAAACCTTGTAATACAGTGGATTTTGGTACATCCATGCTCTAAAGAACACACAAAAAATTGGTGACTCCACTTTATTTTTCTTTCTTCTTTCTATTATTTGTAGGCTCTCCTCTCATCTATTTTCTTTTATCATCTCTATGAATTTCTTGTACAACAATTTTAGGCCTGTTCTTGCCTGTGTGTGTCAAAAATCGTCTCTATTTAATTTTTGGTCCTGATCACACAAATATCAAATAGACAGTCACAATGTTTTCCCCGTGAATGTTAGCAGAAAACCTGCATGGGTATACATAATTTCAATTAATTAAAATTTTCTCCTCTTTTCAAACTTTGGTGGCACCGTATAATGACCTTCACCCACTCCTACATGTTTTAACAACTTAGTTACAATGTTTTTCATAATAGTTAAACACTAGTATAGAATAATTTAACTTCTTTTTCCATGTGAATGGTTTTTTTTTGCTAACCAATTGTAGTATTGGGAATAGAGGTGTAGTTAGCAATGTTAGAGTATGGTTTTGCCCCTTCTGACATAGTGATTTGGGGGAATAAGAAACATTTTGAAATCCCATTTTCATCTTCTTATAAGATTAGAGTTAAACCACATGTAATAGGAGGAAAGTAATGGTCACATCATATGCACGTATTAACTTTCTTGCAAGGTACAATACACAAGCATAATTAGATTAGAAATTAATGGACCCCTTGATATCCATATCTTCAATATGATAAACATTGGTGATGTTCACTTAACACTTTACACCCACTACACCCCACACACAACAATTTCACTTCTTACCTTCTTAGTATGCTCTTCCCAAATGCACATAGAGTGATCTAGGGAATCAGAAAATCAAGTGTAAGGTTACTTGAACTTCACCATTTTTCACACCCTCAGTCACACGAGTTTTGGGTTATCATCCCAAACTCGTAGCCTTTTTAAATCAAGCTAACTTAGAAACATTATTTCCCCCTATTGTGGGGTCACAAAACAAATTATAGTCTCAGTTGGGACCCTTGGAGTAGGATCTAAATAATCCTCCTTGGTTATTCTCATTTGAAACATAAAATGTTTTCTTTTAGGGAAATGATCCATAATTTAGTGTCACAAACCCAGTGGTTAGAAGAAACTAGTGAAAGGGCAAGGTTTAGACCAAATATTATCGTGGGTCTCCTTGAGTCTCTTGACTCTTAGTAGGGGCTTTGAATCTACAGTTAACACATAGAAACTAATATTCTCTCACCCAAATTGGATAAAGGTATATTAGTGGAAAAAATTAGGGTATATTAACATAGGTGGAAGGCATGGTAGCACTTGCACCTAGAGCCAATTATAAACGACTTCCAGAAATGTCGCTAATTTATTCGGGAAGTGGCACAAGTACCCCTCATTATAATGCTCCATTTTATCCTTCGCTAGTTTTTTTATGGTGGCTTGAGGCCCCACTATTGTAAAAATTTTAGAAGGCCCTGTGCCTTTTGAGTGGAAGATGTTATGTCTTTTATGATTTCATGTGAAAAACCTCCATGCCAAATTCTTGGATTGTTTCAACCACTAAAACATCATTAAAGGTAATTAACCCATTATTTTTTTATTTTTTTATGAATTGGTACATTTGTTTGTATACTTGATATATTTCTCGTCATTCATACACCCCTTTGAGCACCATAGGGGAGGGATTAGCATCCCTTAGCTCTCAACGTCTTTGAGGCCTCCCATCTTTGGAAGGTGGTGTGTCATGACTTTTAGGTTCACCCACTTACCCTCCCCTTATAGATCACCACTTGACCTGAGTTTGTTAGACTTTCTAACCTTGGTGTCACTTTCTTAGGAACCTTATTACCTTAAAATAGCCCTTCATCTCACACAGGTTACACAAGTATTTATAGCCTACACATAACCTTCCATTTGTTGCTTCACTGAATCACGGGTTACACAAGTATTTACAACCTACACATAACCTTCCATTTGTTGCTTCACTAAATCTTCATGATATTTTGAAATTTAAAAATGATCACATAGCTCACGAAACGACATGGTATGCCATGCCTTCCAAATATCCTTCAAACATACCAAAATTTGAAGGGTAACTTAAGGAAGATCCTACAAATTATGTGATGATCTTTCATCTATGTTGTTCTTCTAACAACCTCACTAACAACTTAGTTTGAATAAGGCTCTTCCAACACACCCTCATTGGCCCCTCAGTTAAATGGTACATCAATTAGAGGATATGATCCCACAACGCATTTGAATCCGTATCCATGTCATTTCTAACATTTTTATAACTTCCTGTTCATCATGATATATGGTTAGAATTATTATCATAGTTTCAAAATAAATCTTCCACTAGCCTCATTGGGTCCATCACCAAATACCAACATGAGCCAGGGAACCAAATTTCCTATCAAGAAAATTCATCTGGACCACCTCCATCATTATCCCAGGTAGGAGAGATGTCATTAGTCGCTGCCCCCCCCCCCCCCCCACCAAACAACATCAACATGGTACTATCATGTGCTCCTAGTCAAGTCACTATCCTCCACATGAAAAGGGAATTAGGGGAATCTTGAGCTAAAAAATGGGCCTCAAAACAAAACAAAAAAGTACTAACAAAGTTATCTTTAAAAGAATCAATAGGATTCAAGTTGATGATGTCATCCCCAAGGGAAAATATTTTGGAGGGAAAAGAATAAAACCACTTTTTAAATTGTATTTTTGGCTTATTTCCTTATAGATTGACTCAAACTTCAAGTCTAGACATCATTGGATGTGGAATTAAATTCCACATCCAATGAGTACCCACTTTCCATAATTTTGAGTGGACCCACATTTTTTTTTTTGGTTTGATCCATAGTGGTATTTGAGCATTGAATGGCATGGTTTTACAGTATACTTCATAACAATTCAATCACTAATTGAGTTGCCCTTGTGGGCCTGAGTGGACCCACTTTGAAAACATTGAAAATACATTAAAAAAACATAATCAACACACTTTTTTCATGTATTTTCAATTTTTTTGATGTGGGTCCACTCATAAGTATGCAAAGTTGGTACTTTTTTGCTATGGAATTTAATTTTGCATCTAACAGGTGTTTACACTTGAAATTTGAGTAAACATATAAGGATATAAGCCAAAAATACAATAAAAAAAAGGTAGTTTCCTTTTTTTTTCTTTAAAAATTCATAACTTTTATTTTATTATTTTATTATTCCCCTAAGGAAGCCCATTTTAAACCTCAAAATTCCCCTAATGGAAATTACCCTAGGCACAATTCTAATGGTGTGTCAACATCCCAACCCTCCGATGGAAACTCAACACAAGGAAATTCATATTTCCCTTTCCAAGTTCAACAACAAACTAATTCCCCACATCCTCAAAAAAATGCATGGGTGAACATTGTTCAACCTTCTTTACCCTAACAACAACAAGTGTTTGAACAACTCAATACTATTGACCCATCCAATAACAGGAAGAAAAAAGGAAAGAACAAACAGAAGGGAAACTAATAATAGGTAGTAACCCATAGCAATAGAACATGCAAGGAGGATGAAAAGCCTCTAATTGGAACCAAAATCTAAACCAAGCCCCCAATAACCCACAAAAAATACATAAATAATAGTGGTTTATAGGCTAATTATCCTTGCACCTTTTGCAGTGAGTATGGACATTAGACCCATCGTTGCCCCCAAAATTGTTGAATTTGAACACATGAAGGAGGATATGGGAAACCATAGTGGCCAATTAGGTGGTAATAAACAACACATAGTACTACAAACACCTTTCCCTCAATAAGGGTAGTAGTTGCACAACACAAAGTTGGTGCTCCACATTACAACAATGTTGCAGTAAGTAACACCCAAGATATTTCCAACCATGACATTTACATGAATGCAATAAATATCCAAATATAAACACATCATTAAGACTATGGATCTCCTCTTGATCCTAATCTTGCATTAGCATAGGAAATTCCATTTAATTCAACCACCCCTTAACAATCTCATGGCCTCCCATAGATCCAATTGGTAAGTTGACAAAAGTACCCTTAAGACCTGCCTCTCACAATTCAAAGTCAACACATAATTATAACATCTTTGATGACATTACACAATTCCATGTTGCCTTGTTAGCACTGAAAGTGCTTCAAACATGTCCAATGCAAAGGAAGGCATTGCTTTCAACATGAGGTGTGATGAACCATTTCAATTCATGCTTGATCACATTTGATATAGACAACTCAAAATTGTGACTCCCATCATTAGTTTCTTTCCAAATTCTTGCCACCATACATAATGTCACTACACATATGCATTATTGATGAGGGGAAATCTTCGTGCATTATGTCTATGACAATATTGTGGAAACTAGGATTGTCGGATTTTGTAACTTCATCTATTACCCTTAAGGCATATGATGGTCACCCTTCATGATCTGAAATCACTTATGAATGATCTCAATAAATTAATGTAGGTATTACAGACTCATGTGTTGGTGTGTGTGTCTATATTATCTTAGGCAACGGATCGATAAGATTACGAAATAAACATACACTGGAAAACAGTAAGAGAAACACAGCAAGCAAATGCAAAACAAAACAATTTAATAAGTAGTTCACCCAATCCTCCTGGGCTACATCTCCTGGTCTAGCTTGCAGTGGTGGCCTTTTTTATTGTGTCTTTGAGCAGATTTTTTACAATGAGGAGCTCAATTTGAGTCTTCTACAATAGATGATGCTTAATAGGGTGGTACTTGGATTCCCCAAGCCACCGAAGTACACAGACTCCCCCTTACCAAGTCTCGACCTCAACTGGTCTTGATGGGATAAGTCCAATTTGGTACTCAGTTCCCGACAGATATCCTCACAGGGATTGCTTGAACCTCTCAATCCTTCTCGATTCTGCCTACACGATGTTGCCTTAGCTATGCAGGTCAGCACAACTTCTCTATTCTTTACTTCTTACTTCGCTCTCTCTTCTGTCTCCTCTATCTGTTTGTGGCTTAAAGCCAATCCATTTCTTGATTGTTCGCTTCCTCTTCCGGCCCTTCGGGTCGCCTACCTCTGTCCACTTGGAATTCCCTACTTCTGTGTCATTACCACTATGTAATGTTTCACAAAGAGGTGGCCACTTGTCCCTTCACAAACTGAGCACCAGCTCTTCCTTGAATGGTGCACTACTTCAGTTATTCCACAAAACGTTTCATCCTCCAGCTCAGCAGTCAAATCGGACTTCAAACCTTTATATGCCTCAGCGTATTCTTCCACCAAATCCGATCTCCCATCGGGTGCAATCTCTGTTGTTTGATATAGGGCCTCCAGATGCTACGGTCATCGCTTTTATCACACGGTTTACTTGCTCAACCGTTAGCTCGCGATGAGAGCAGTTTTCTCTCTCATCCGCCAAACACACGTCATTTGATGTATGGAATCACTGGGTCCTCTAACAAACCCACTTACCGCCCAAAATGCCTCCGATATTCCACCGTTTTTGGAGCACGGGACACGCCTGTCATTTTAGCGCTTTCCCACAGTTTCCTGGTTTCCCTTGTGACCGTGTGCTCGAGGCCTTTCCTTTTCGAGGAGTTTTTTCCTGTGAATCACACATCAAAAACAGCCTCCGTTTCTGGGTTTGAGCCTCCCAACTATCATTTTTGCACCATGCACAGTCCCCATGGGCCAACGGTCAGCGCGCTTTGACCGAAGGTCCTCATTTCTCCATGCTTGCTGCAAATTACCATTATTCAAAGGTTATTTCCTGATAGCTCATTGTTTACAAGATTTTGAAGTCTATCATAATTTGAAACAGTCATAGAACTCTGATAATTTTTCAAGGATCCAATTCAGATCACGACCTTCCCTCTGAGAAAGCTTTTGGACCACCAAAAGTTGGTTTTCAAGCATCGACTAAGTGAGGATACAACTTTCTCACCTATCCAATCTCTATCCATTTTTCACTGCTTGGCTTTGAACCCCTGAGTCCAATTCTTAGGTACTCAACATCTCCCCTGCGCGTTGTTCTCACCTTCCTGTCCAGAACTGTGTCTTCTTACAATTCATTAAGATATTCAGGTAGCAGGTCATCAATAGAAGGCAATTGACTCTGCTCTTCAGGATCCTCAATTAGTGAAGGTTCAAATAATCTCAAGCTATCTACATTTACGACTGAGTAGATGTGCATGTAAGCTGGTAGGTCACGGCGAAAAGAATTCTCACCAATCTTCTCAAGTATCTTGAAAGGTCCATACCTAATAGGCTTTAGCTTTTTACCTTCCCCTTGCACTCTGTCCTTGCTGATATATAGCTAGACTTTATTACCAACTTGGAAACTATGCTCCATCTGATGCTTGTCATGCCTTGCCTTGTATTTGGCTTGGCTCTTTTCCAATTGTTCCTGTACTTCCTGGTGGATCTCTTGGATTTTTTCAATGAACCTAGTTGCCCTATCCACATCGTTGTGTCCTTCAACTGTTGTGTCCTTACCAAAGACAAAATCCAAGGGCGACCTTGGTGTGAAACCAAAACAGGTCTCAAAAGGAGATCTCTACGTAGAAGAATGTTTGGCTCGGTTGTAAGTGTGTTGCACATAACACAAATGTTCATCCCAAAGCTTAGGATGCTTACTGCAATATCCCCTGAGTAACTGGATCATTGTCCTATTGACTACTTCTATCTGGCCATCGGTTTGTGGATGGAAAGATGTGCTTTTCTTCAGTTTGGTGTCCATCAATTCCCACAGACTTGACCAAAGCTTTCCCACAAATTGAGTGTCTCAATTAGATACAATGGAAGTGGGTAATCCAAAATGAACCCATACATGTTGAAAGAACAACGTTGCAGTTTGTTTAGCTGTAATCTGTTTATTACAAGTTATCAAAACACACATTTTGCTAAACCTATCCACAACAACATACAGATAATCATGACCTACCCTAGATTTAGGCAGTCCTCCAACAAAGTCCATGGAAACACTCTCCCAAGGATGAGAAGGAACTGGTAATGGAGTGTACAAGCCTAGTTTTCTATTGCTGGGCTTGCTTTTAGCACACATAGTACACCCTCTTACATATCTAGAAATTGTCTCATTCATTTTTGGCCAATAACAAAATTTTTCCAGCTGTGCAACTATTTTACTTACCCCAAAGTGACATGATATTAGAGAAGTGTGTGCTTCTTGAATTATCTTTACTCTTTCAGTTTGTGGAATGCATATCTTCCCACAATGATATAGGAGTCGGTCCTTAACATGATAATCCAATTCTTCTACTCGTTTGCCTTGACTTAAAGTTGCATATACATCTTTAAAGTCTATATCTTGAGCATATTGTTCAATGTAGCTCTCACGTAACACAGAATTATGCTTAAGTATAGTAGATGCATTTATAGTGGGTCTAGATAACATATCTGCAACTTTATTGTGTATGTCGTTTTTATATCTGATGACTAAATGAAACTGTTGTAGAAAACCCATCCATCTATAGTGTCTTGATTTCTGCAACTTAGTTTGGGAGTGTAGATATTGAAGTGGTTGATGATCAATACGTATTACTGTCTCTTTGCCCATTAAGTAATGTTTCCATTTTTTCACACTTTGTACTAGTGCATACAATTCTTTATCATATGTAGGATAGTTAACTACTGCAAAATTAAATGTCTCATAATGATAACATATGTGTCTATCATGCTGTGTCAACACTGCTCCCATGGCATAGTCACTGGCATTTGTTTGGATCTCAAACGGTCTTTGAAGATCAGGCAGTGCTAGTACTGGTATCTTTTCTTTCAAGGTGTCAAAGGCTTTCTGTTGTTTGCCTCCCCACTGAAACACCTTGTTCAATCCTATTAAAGCATGTAAGGGAGCTACAATCAAGGAAAAGTTAGAAATGAACTTTCTCCAATATTGTGCTGCTCCTAAGAAGCTCCTAATTTTTGTAGTAGATTTGGGTTTAGGCCAGTTTACAATGACTGCCACCTTAGAAGGATCTATCTTCAATTCACCACCCCCTACTATATGTCCCAAATAATTCAAAGATGTTTTG
>APFE030757426.1:441638-469573 GCA_000404065.3 Pinus taeda | reverse complement strand
CCACGGCCTGAGCCAACGCGGCCACTTCAAGCAATTTATTAATAAAAGAATGAAAATTTACATAAGCTTCTCTCGTGAACGGTTAACCTACAAATGACCCTCCATGCGCTTTAAATAGAATTCATGGACCAATTGGATGTTAAGCCATGGATCAAGTGTCGGTAATACCGAGGAGAGAATGAACCGTCGGATCACTACATATCGTGACCGTCGGATTGTAAGTTACAAATGTACATAGTAAAGAAACACACTTTACCTAACTCTATACTAGACAAAGTTATACTTAACTATTCCTATGTGTCAGAATATCCTAATAGTTTGAAGGTTTTTCTTTGTGTGTTTGGGTTATCTTTGCTATGTAAACATTTATCGTACTCACACAAAAATTTGTAAGCTCGGTTGTGCAAGTGTCGTCAGGATCTTCCAAAGGTCTATCTCAAGTGTTGTGCTTGTCATTTAAACTCTAAGAGAGTCTCACCGAGGGTATATTTTGTCTTGTTGCACTAGTGGTCTATGTTGTCTTGTTGTCGAAGTATGCTAAGTGTATGATCACAATGTCAAGTCTGCACAAGTTCACTTGCTTTCAAGACAACCATTTTCCTGAAAATATGTCGACTGGACAACCCTCTTCCACCAGATCCCCACTTAGTTTCATTGCATAGTCTCAGCCCTTAGTGACCTTGCTCTCTTACCCAGAAATGCGCATTACTTAAGGTTTTCCTCCATGTCGTTTGCACTGCGCAATCCCAGAGGTGAGCAACCTATCCGCCTCCTAGAACTGCGCAAAAATTTCTTCCATGTCCAAGCTAAACTGCACATTTCTCAAGCACAATCGTCAAGCCTCCTTCTGGTTTACTGGAACCCTGCACTGCACCAAGACCTTGGTCTACACTGATCTCCAAAATTGCGTAGACATGTCCTGTTGGTCCTTTGTTGTCTTGCTTTGCATTGCCTTCAGAAATTGTGCAAACATGTCCAGCAAGCCTCCTACTACTTGTCTTGCATCGATCTCCAAAACTACGTAGACATGTCCAACTGGTACTCTGCTGCCTTTCTTTGTACTGCCATAAAAAACTACATTGAGATGTCCAACTGGTCCTTTGTTTCTTTGCTCTGCACTGCCTTCATAAACTACGCAGACATGTCTAGAAAGTCCTTCGTTTCCTGTCCTACAATGTTCGCCAAAACTGCGCAGTCATGCTCAGTAGGTCCCTTGCAGCCCTGTCATGCCTTGCTCTTAAAAAATATGCAGAACTGTCCAGCAAGTCCTCTGTAGCCCTGTCTTTCCTTCCCTTCAGGAACTACGCATAAGTGCCCCTCAAGGTCCCACCTTGCAGCTGCCATCGGTGTCCTTCAATGCACAATTCTTCCTCCCTGTGGTCACTGTGAAATTTTTCTCAACGGTGCAGGTTATCCTCCTGGAGTTACTCATTCCATTTTGAGTTGCACTCTGCACTATCTCATTGAGTTGTCCTCCCTCCCTATCACTCGGAACATGATAACAATGCATCATGCTAGATTGGGAGGTTTTGGATTTGATGTTATCCCGTCATGAGTGAATTGTTGAAACAGGTACACTAATAGATCAAGACCAGATGAGGAAAGGGATGAAGAAGGAGCACACATGCTACAAGACTTTCTTGTAGCTGGATGAAAATACCAAGCACATCAAATAACAAGCGAAAGGAACATATGCATTGAACCATCATGCAAGACCAAGACCATCGAAGACCCCACACCACTATGTCATGTGGAGGAGAAGACAAAGCACACCAAGTGTACATCCATCACTTTGCAATGGAACAACTTGACACAAACACCATAGTCAACTAAAACATGTCAGTAGTGTCATGTTGATTTGTGTCGTGAGCTGTCTTGGCCACATCACCACTATGGGCCATATTTGTTGTAAGTCAATGTAATTTAAAGTGAAGTCCAATGGATGCACACCAGAAGTTGAAGTGTCATGTCAGTTGAAAAGTCATTGGAAATTGAACGATCATGAGGGTAGTCCAAAAGCCACAAGGGTCCAACATCACCCTTGGCTATATATACCCCTCCCATTGTATGAGAAAAGACTTTTCACCTTGCCTCCTCCCACATAGCCTTAAGAGTATGTAGTATGTTCTTTGAGGAGCGAGGAGTGGCACCAATGTCCCACTACTGGGACTAGTGATCTATGGTGTACATATGTGTGTTGGGATTTTTTCTTAATTCAGAAGCCTGTTAAGGCCAACACATTTTCACGCATGTTTTGTAGATGTTTGTAAGACTACTCCATAAACATTTGTAATGCATGTTTGTTTAACCTGTACTAAGATAGTTGAACTACTTTGGTTATTTTAGTACTCACATTGTTGAAGATGTGTTGTATTTCGTATCACCACTGTTTCATCCCCGTGGACTACTTTGCGGGATACTAGACAGGTCACCTTTGTGTATTAGTTATCACTGCTATGACATCCTTATGGACTACTCTGGGGATAATCGACGTACCATCTTTGTTTTTTGGTTGTAATGATTGTCACATCTATGTGGACTACTTCGTTGGGTGGTGTACGTGTTGTCCCCTTCACCTTGGTTTTAACGATGGTCACATTTGTTGTGGACTATACCATTGGGTGCTGGAAAAACCTTTCTGGTTCATGTGTGTCTCTTCCTGGATGGTAGTACTACCTTTCATTTAGAGGCTCACTTTACTCTCCCCCTTTGTATTAAGAGAACCTGGACACAGTAACATTACGCACTCACCAAGCACATGCACATTGTTTTTTGAAGATACCAACATAACACTTTCATGCGCTGACAGCTAGAGCCAAGGCAGATCTCTAAATATATGACAATCGGGTCTAGTATACTAGATGAGACTCCTACACCAAACGATGTGAAGTCTAATTAGGAATTCACATTAAAAAGATCTCCTTTATAAGTGCATCCAACACCATCAACAATATCATAATAGTTGATTAACATAAAAATAATTGCATCTTAATTTATTAGATTTAATAACAAAAATCAATCTACAAAATCTAAGCCAAAAGTGTTTTTATTTTTTTATTAATATAATATTATAATAATTAAAATAAAACATAGAAATACTCTCATCTTGACACAATAACTAAATGTAGTTTAGAAAATCATTAATCAAAATTTTCCTTATTTTCGTTGCTCCTTTTTAAAAACAATGATATATATACCTCTTTCCCCTTTTTTCAATTAATTACTAACTAGTATCAAAATGTAAATTTACCAACAACAAAACTCGTAATAAAAACCAAGTAATCAACTTCTCCTATATATAATAAAAGATAAAATCCATTTTATAATTAATTTTAAAACCCAAACTAATACTATAATAAATATTTTAACTTATAAATAATTCCTTAATTAATAATGTAAAAAAATAATTTTAATATTTTAATATTTTTGTTTCATCAACCCACTTGATTCGTTATATATCTAAATTACTTACATACTTAGGTTGAACTCAGGTCTTATCATAGCATAACAACTTTAAATTGGAAATTAACCTATTAAAATTAAATGGAGATGCACTCGAACATGTGAAGAATCATTTTAATACTTTAAAGCTAATTGAATATATTAAAAATTTTGTTATAATTAGTAAATTGAATTACAAAATTGATTTTATGTTAAGATTTAAAGTTCGAAAAATGTAATGTATTTTGATAAATGTTAAAAGATGAAAACAAATTTTAATTTCTAAATGTTAAATTGTTATAATTAGTAAATTGAATTACAAAATTGATTTTATGTTAAGATTTAAAGTTTGAAAAATGTAATGTATTTTGATAAATGTTAAAAGATGAAAACAAATTTTAATTTCTAAATGTTAAATGTTATATATTATATATTGATGTTGTTTACTTATTAAAAAAAGTTGAATTTTGAAAACAGTAATTAAATTTGAGGTTAAAAATATGAAATAAGTTTTGAATGGAAAGTGGTATTATTTTTATCTATAAAACAAATTTGAGAATATTAACTAAATATTAAAATATAAAATAAAATACAATAAAATTTAAAAAAATAAATGTAACTCTAATTACTAATAAACTACATCAATTTTTTTAAGATTCAATTTAACTACATCAATTTTTTTAAGATTCAATTTTTAAAGACTAAATGCCATAATATAAGATCTAATTTTGAAAAATGAACTTCAAAGTATTGTTCATCATTCCTAGTGAATAAAAATCCTAATGAATAAAAAATCATCCTATATCACCCATAATTCATATCACTCAAATGTTATATGATTCTTTGACTTGAGATGAGTTTTTCTGTATCATCGTTAGTTGAAGGTTAAAACTATTACATACATTTACCTAAGGTAAGTACGCTTTTCCATTTCATGGTACATAAGGTACATTGTTTATTTTATGTAAAGTAACCCTAATTTTAAGGAAGATTTAGTAGATTTAAAAAAACAAAAAAAAAACTCCAACCCACAGACTAAAACACAGGACAGCTATGGTGAAAAGACAATACCATTTGTAAATTACAGGACAGCTATGGTGAAGTAACGTACCATTTGTAAAATATCTCTTCCACGTGATTCACAGAAATCAAGGAATTGGAGTTTAACCTCACCTCATGTGGGATTCGCTCTTTATATTATATTAGTTTCTTAATATAACATGTTCATTGTTTTGAATATGGAAAAATGGTGTACTTTCACATTTGTAGAGTAGTGGACTGGAAGGTGGTGGAATTTCATCAACCCCAATAAAGTTTCAGAAAGAAGAAAAGGACAAATATTTTTGAAATATGGTAAACCTAAACCCTAAGAAATTCCCAATGTGGCAAGGAATCTCTGTAGGCAAAGTTGACATGACAAAAATATCACAGTAACTTCAAGATTCCCCTCATGATTTTAAGGGTCCATACTTGGAGTGTCGACATTTCGCTTTGTTAGAAAGCCAAACAAATTAAAAAATTAAAAGTTTAAAAGTCACTGGTGAGTATCTACATATCACATACGGCAAGGTTTATTAAGAAAAATAACATTTGAAAAAAAAATAATAATAATATTTAGAATTAAGTTTTAGATTGAGAGTTAAAGGATATTATTAATTTAATTGATTGAATTTAAAGATTAAATATTTTTAATATATTTTTTTGTTTATTAGGTTATCATAATTTGTGGTTTGAGTAGTTGTTATTCCAAAGATATCTAAGTTAATTATTTAGGAATTAACTTAATTGATCTTAAATACAATAGCTTTTCTGAAAGTTTAATGATCTTTATTATCAAAGTGGTTTTAACTAAACACCCTTTCACACTCTATTCTATTTTTTTCATTGTCTATTATACTCCCTATAGGTTTGATAATTTTAATTATATATTTAATATAATATTTGTTTAATTTTAAAATAAAATTAATAAAAATTTAATAAATTTTAATAATTAAATTATATTTTTAATTACCTATTTCAATTTATTTTATTATTATTAATATATTATATAATTTCAAATAAACATATATAGTTAATTAAAGTCTTTTATTGAATCATAAACATTGTCATACAAAGTTCAAGGTTTTGTCTACTCGTTGTCTTAATCTGCTATTAGGGAAATCACACCAATGATAGTGAAGGCAAATAAGTTCAATTCTACTTAGCCTACTTTTGAGCAGTTGTTTGAAAACCAAGCCATACATCTAACTATGAAAAAAAATGAAATTTCTAAGGCCAAAACATAAGCCAAGAGATATAGACAAAAGAGTATCAAAATTACTACATATCATTTACCAAGCCATACATCTAACTATGAAAAGAAATGAAATTTCTAAGGCCAAAACATAAGCCAAGAGATATAGACAATCATCATATGTCAGAGAACATTACTAGGGCCAGACCCTGTGCAATTGAGCCTACTAAAGGTTTGTGTCCACACTAAAGATGACCTTCTATATGTGCCAAGCAAGCATTGACGCTAACCAAATAGGAGCGTTGGTGGCTTTGGATTCTTTGGATTTCATTAAGGCATGCAATGATCTCATTGCAATCCTTATATTTTTCTTTGAGCATTCGACCAGGAGCTTCTTCACCTGCCAATGAAGAGTGGTGGAAGTAAGGTATTGAATGTGTCATCCCTTGGTGTGGCCAATGTCAAGAACCCAACTAACAACTTTAGTTTGAACTTTAGAGTCAGAATGGGCATGGTAGACATTGGTAGTTAAAGCTTCCAATTGTTGGATTTCCACCAAGTGGAGTAATAGAATGAAAAATAACAATAGCAAATTGGGCTTGAGTCTAAGTACTAGGCTTGCCTACAAAACCAAAACCTCGAGACCCAACAAAAAGACATTCTCAAACGAGACATAATTTTCCAAAATAGTAGACAAGACACCAAACTAAGAAAAACATTCATAAAATATTATCTAAATAATAGAGAAACAAAATATCAATATCAATATTATATGTTATGAATAAATTTGGTTTATATTATATTATATTTATTTAATAATTAATAAATAAATTTGACCAATAATAATAAATTTATTAAATATTTAATATAATAGTGCTCTTCACATTTATAATATAGAAAATTTATAATATATGTTTTTAAAAATAAAATTGGGAGCTTATAGAGGATATTATATCATAATTAATTAGTATTGTCTAAATGCTTTATGCTTTTAATTTTTTTGGGTTTATTATCTAGATCACTTTTAACCCAAAATCTATTAGCAATTGGGGAATTACAAATTTTATATTTTGAGATTATATAGTTAGAGCGTCTAAGAGTTTGTTATTTAAAGAATGTAAAGTTGCAATTTCACCAACAATTAGATTGCCAAATTATAAAGGCAATAAAGGTATTGTAAAAAAATAAAAAAAATATAACTTCTAGATAAATCTCATAAAATTTGTCCAAAATTCTAAGCAAGATAGATAATTTGTTGTCTACAAAATACATAACCTAACCTATATATATGAACCTGCAAAGAAAATCTTAAAACTTCTTACAAATCTAGGTTTTAAAATAAACTCTTATTATTTTAATAACTTTAAAAAACTTCACATTTAGGAAACTAACAACCATATTCCCTAGCAAATTGCACTCAATTTCAAGAGGAGCCATTTGTGCACTCAATTTCAAGAGTAGCCATTTGTTGTATTAGAGTATTTATAATTGATGTAATTGAGAAATGGATTAATGCTTATTATTATGGGATTTTGAGGTGATCGAAATTATAAAAGGTTTTTTTAATAAAATTTTTTTATGGGTTTTAAAAATTATTTCGATTATTTTTTTTAAATTTTAGTTCATTAGAACTAATTGAACACTGGATCATCAAACAACACCTAAATGTAAATTGATGATAGCATATTTTACAAAGGTTGAGGAATTCCATGAATATTCAAAAGTGGTGGCTAAAAAAAATTCCGCCATAAAAATAGCTGGAATTCCTTAAAAAAAGTCTAGCCATAAAAATTTCAAAAAATCTTGTAGTAGCAGTGTTTGAATCATTTTTTGATGGTGGAAATGGATTCAACACCATCAAAAACCTATGGGGCACCCAAAATCTTGAAGTTTGAGAACTGTAAACTGGATTTACAAAAATCCCTCACAGATTTTATCAAAATCTTGCTAATATTTCTATGATTTTCAAAATAAATTTACAAATTAGTTACATTAAAACATTGTTAAATTTACAAATTAGTTAGACTAAAACATTGATGGCTAAGCAAACCAAAAAAAACCCACAAAACCACCACTAAAGCTCTTCCAAATATCTAAATACGGATTGGTCACTTAGAATAAAGCTAACCAACTAGTTTACAAAAATCTTAAATTAACTGATTCCGTGTCCAGGGGCAAGGCAATTCAATTAATGATAACCCTGTTATGAAATATGGTGTAAAATATAAAATCCTAAATTCAAATTTCATCAAACTTAGAAATCCTTATCCAAATAAAATTATTAAAATTAAGGAAAACAAAAGCCTAATTCAAACCCAAATTGCCAGTAATATATTTCAGCTAATAATTCAAATTCCAAATTCCAACTTTGCCATGGATTCAAGCAACCATGTCAGAGCGAAGCGCTAGTATACTCAAGTTGTCCGCCTGCTCATAACTAGATATAGTATATAGATGTATATGAGTGTCCGGAAAAATCTTTTTATCAAACAATGTTACCGAAAATGGAATACTTTGGCTTCCCAGACTTGTTGGCGTTTGGATGGTTTCTTTGTTGAAGTGCTGAAAGTTGGAAATGTTTCATCTTTAGAAGTGGTAAGTGGCCGATGTTACTGCGCTCCTCTATTCCTAACTGCACGGCCAAAAGAGCAAAGAAATTCCAAGTACCAAAGTGGATTTGTACTCATGTTAGAAGGGGCGTGTGCTCTAACAGCAATGCAGGATCTACCTATCTTATTCAGTTGGCGCTTGAGCTGTGAAGCACGCTGCTGTCAAAATTGACAAGCGAAAGGCACGCCATATTTTTGGGTCCCCCAATTAATTAAAGTTGGACCCTGTATTTAAATTGAAGCACACTGAATATCTCCCCGGTTTGTAATTCCGCCCAAACTCGATACCGTCGAAAAGTTAAAGTTGAGAGCGGCAGAAAGTGAAAAAGTTGATTTGGATGTGTTACTGCGAACCAGCCTGTATAACACTCTCTCCTTTTCATTTAATTGACAAAAATAAAAATAAAAGTAATGAGCGTCTTTCTCTGTAACTATATATATGCATCCATGGCTCCATCTATCCGTTCGGAGTTGAGTGAATGAGTGCTCTGCATTCATCATATTCCTAATCTCTGCATTGCATTGACAGTCAATGATCTGCGCCTCTGACGCAAAGGTTATTAATTGATCATCATCATGAAGTCTGTAAAGATTACGAAAACTGCGCCCTCTGAAATTGTGAAGATGGTGTGGCATGCGGTGGCCAAGGCTGCTCCAGATCATCTCAAAGCCGATGTGGGCAAAGCGAAGGATATTGTGTTTGACGCTCTCAAGAAGAAGAGGCGCGCCTATGGAAGCATCACAATAAATCACTATAGGTCTCTCCTACACTTACCCCATTCCTTCACGAAGCCCAGGAAGCCCTACAACCTTTCATCTTCTTCCGACGCCACTTCTTCGTCTGAACAGCAGCTTGTTCCTTTTGATGCCTGCACCTCCTGCAATAACAACGATGATGATTCCATAAATCCTGTCTCCACTTTCATATTGAAGAGATTTAATGAAGATGCGCCCAATCTGGATGAAGAGATTGATCGATTGGCCGACGATTTCATTGCTAGTTTTCATGAAAATTTCCGACTGGAGAAACAACGGTCATTTAGGCAATATCAGGAGATGCTTGCCAGGAGCACTTAGTTGTTAGGTAACATTGATCCTTTTGCTTCCTAATATATGTTGAGCGTTGTTAGGTCTCTAAACTGACTGAAAATGCAGCAATAAATTATATGTTAAATCTGGCTGCTGACTTTCAGTGTGGCATGATGTCCCCCACTCCTCTGGCCAACTGCAGAAGGCTGCATCGTTTTCCCAGAGAAAAAAACAGGCTCTACACACATTGCATTTATTGGTTGTTAAGAGATTCAAATAGAAGTCTAACTGATATAATTATATACATATATACATATGTATATTTTTAAAAGCACTTGTAATTTTGAGCTACATATTCAATAAAAGATTTCTTTAGGCTTTGCAGTAATTGAGTATATCCATCCTCGTCTGCCAAATCACACATTAACTCAGTGTGAATACAATAACATATCAAATTAATTTATGTGCGCAGAACGTTTGTATTTTCCCAATATCAGGCAATCCTTTACGTCGAGTGCGCTCTGCACTGCATGAGCTTTCGTTTTCCTCAACAACTTTTTGTTTTGGCAAATGATATTAAATGATTACAGTTGGCACTACTATCAATATTTACGTTAAGTGGCGTTTCATTATGGAAAAGATATAGTGGACGACAGTTGCAGACTCCAGTAATCTCCGTAATCCGTTTTCTGACCCGTCGCTGTCGTCGATTTTCCCCTTTGCATTTGATGGTGAACAACTCATATGTACAACATTCATTGATGTCCTCAATAGCTCTTGCAGGATTTTGACGTCATGCTTGCTTTAGGTTTCCATTATTTACTGGGTAATTCTCAATATACAGCGGCGTTAGCCATGATAGAAAATAAAAACCCGGGAAACTTCCATTATGCGTATCATATAGCTTCTGATCAAAAGCTAGAGGGTTGAGATTACGCAAGTCCTATGTACCAGACAGAACAACTTCCACTATTAGCTCGCTTATGAAGGAATCCTCATACAATAAAAAAGAAGTCAGAAAAAATAAGCGTCGTGCAATAAAGAAAAAAAGCCAGAAAAAGTGATAATCAAGAGGCGAAAGAGACACCAATCATAAATCAGAAAAGACAACACAAACATATATAAAAAAAACAAAAAACTTAAATCAAGTCAAGAAATGACTTAACTCAACTAATCCCTTGATTCATTGCATGCATAGGAGAACCCCGGGATCCATGCAGTCATGGCTAGGCTACCGTCCTCTAAAACCCTAGGAGATGGATTGATGAACTCTCTGGTATTCATTAATGCTAGGTTAATCTGGTTCTGATGATAAAACTACACTGGTTGGTTTGATGATATGGTTTGATGATAAAATTACACTGGTTGGTTTGGAAAGTATAGATCAAACCCTCTGGATATGATTATTACAGAAAGATTTCCAGCATTAATGCTATGGTTGTTTAAATTTTAATTCAGGAAAGGCGATAACCATTTAGATTTTACTTTAATAAACCTGTATGGACAGATTTGACGCGGCAATCTAACTGAAAATGCAGCGCTGCCCCTTTATTGGAACTGCACTATCGTTACTCCCATTGCGCCAGCCAGCTTGACTCCACAAATGCAGATTCGCTGGGGCAATTTAAGGTATGGTTGTTGACAGCAAGAAATGCAGAGATGAATATACTATTGTTTTTGTTCGTTTTGATTTCCGAAAATAAACTGGAAATCTTCGATGTGAAGTTTCTGGTATTTTCAATATGATAATTATTCTCGCAGAGGCACGCACGGATATTGCAAAGCTGAAAGAAGTGAGTACTGTAAGCACGCGGCGCCTGTAAGATACGATGCCAAACATGGTCCAATCATGGTTCTTGTGGAACTGTATCTAATTTTGGTTGCAGAGGAATTGTTTGAACAGTTAAAAAGTGGGAAAAATTATTGAGATGGTTAAAATTGGTTGGAATGTGTACCAATTTTTTTTCAAATTTTTTGTAAAAATAGTGTTTAATATTTTTGATGGTAGAAAAAGATTTAACACTATTAAAAAATTTTAAAACACCTAAAATTATAAAATTACATAATTTTGAATTAGATTTACAAAAAATTTTACCAATTTTTTCAAAATATTACCCAAATTTCCCTAAAAAATTTCCATAACTTCCATGAGAAAAACACTAACACAATATCGTTAGACTACGGCAATAAGGCATAATATATTTTAGAAAAATATTTTCGAAGTCCGTGCCCTAAAATCTTTTGAAATCCCCTCCTTATTATACCTGTAGTTTCTTCCGATTTGTACACTCGAAGCTAATTTACAAGTATAGATATCCCCATTCCCATAGCGGTTTTGATGCAGTGGATTTCAGCCAAAGGAGGTAAGAAATAAATGCGATTTGAAAAGGAGGTGAAATGATAGCTGTTCAAAGAGGTAACGGTCAATTACAATTACATTCTTATTTTAGAAAATGGTATAGGAGGTTGAAAATGTTTATATTTATAATAAAATTTAAAACAACGTTAATTAATAACTAATCTTTGGAGTTGTAATGAATTTTAGGTACAATTACATTCTTATTTTAGAAAATGGTGTAGGAGGTTGAAAATGTTTATATTTATAATAAAATTTAAAACAACGTTAATTAATAACTAATCTTTGGAGTTGTAATGAATTTTAGGTATAAAAAATTATTATTGAATTAAGGTATTTTTGGGTAGAGGTTAGAATTTAAGATTTTAATTCATATATATATTATATATATATAAAAAAAAGCAGTTGGAAATTTGAATTTAAAATTATTTAAGTTGAAATATTTATATTTGGATTTTTGTTTTTAATGTAATTTCTATTTAAATTTAAATGGATTTTAATAATTTATATTTATGTTAAATTATGTGATTAAAATTAGATTTTGAAATTAAAAAGTTGAAATTAGTAATAATAATGTGGAGAAGATATAAAAAAAAATATAGAGCTCAAATATATTATTTTCTTAATTTTTACACTGTAATTACTCTTAAGTAGAATATTTATTGTTGGAATAGAGTTCTTTAGAGAGTTTGAGACATTTCAACAATGTTTCACCAAGACTATGGAAGGGAGGTGTGTGTAGGGAGAGGCATAGATTCTGAGACTGGGGATATAAGTGCATAGAAAGGATATGTGGGAGTATCCTCAAATTTTAAGGAAATTTAGGAAGACAAGGATACTGGGTATATAATTTTTATTTTTATTTTTATTTTTCCATATCTATATATAATATATATATATATATATATATAATATATATTATATATATATATATATATATCAAATTCATATTCAATAAAAACATAATGCATTTATCCATATTTAATTGAATAAATAATGAATACATTGTCCATATCATCATTTTAATTTTTTTTTTTTCATATATATATATATATATATATATAATATATAATATATAATATATATATATATAATAATAAATCCATATTCAATAATAAACATAAATGCATTTATCCATACTTAATTGAATTAAATAATGAAATACATTGATCCATACTCATCATTTTTACTGATACATACATCATTCATCCATAGACCATGAAATTCAATAATAAAATACAGAGATCCAGATTCGGTATTCATCATTCTTAAAAATTAAATTCATCATTCTAGATTCCAAATTGACTTAAAATTAAAACTTCATCATTCATCATTCTAGAATCTAATTAGTAGTAAGCAAAATAGACTATCATACATAATAAATTGATATTAACTAAAACTCAAAAATCTTAAAGAGTGAGAGACAAAGAGTGTAAGTACATAGGGTTTGGTGCTCTTGATTAAATACTAATTCCATACCCTCGTGCATGATAAAATTCAATGGGAACATTATAATCGAAACCTGTCACGCCCCCAAGCCTACGGTGGTCTTTCAACTGTGCCGGTGAGGTGCGGCACCACCGAACACTTTCTTTTTAACAATACTCGTGCACATGGACTACGCCTAAATTCACTTTCTCCTACTTAGTTTGTGATTCTCAACCAAGTATTATTATGTTATGTGCCTTTATACCAATGAACACCCATACACATTCATTATCAACAACATTATATAAGAGAAATGCAACAGTATAAAGGGAGGGGAAACTCCCTGCAATATGAGTCTGCCCAACAATATATTATATCATCTTTCGTTTTTTTACAATGCATCAGTTAAATCTTAGGAAACCCCAAATTTACACTTAGCCAAATTTACAACATCGGCAAACTCGGTTGCCTAGCTCGTCGGCACCTCCGCACGGTCGCTGCACGACTAACCAAACCTTCGTTCACCTTGTCGCACTGTCGTGTCGTTCGCCCAACTCGGGTGCACCTCAAAGTCGCCACACACGGGCGCCTCCAACCAAGGCACACCTCCGTCCACGAACCAACACTCCAACAAGTCTTCGTGCACACTTGCACGATGGGTGGGCGCTCACCCGAGTCACCAAGACGCCCACGCCAAGTCGTCGCACAAATCAACCCTCCGCACGATCACCTCGGGCACATCTTGCCCACTGCATTCACCTGTCACCAAGAGCGACTCCACCAAGTGCGACTTACCAAGGAGCGCATGAGCTATGAGCTCATCCTCCTCAAATATGTGCACAAGAGGCTCTCCCAAGAGCGTAGAACAAGAGATCAAGTGCGAATGATGTCCAAAATCCATCCAATGCCATCACATTTATAGTCAACTTTGGAGGGTGGTCGCTTGCCTAACCGACCCCCTAAACAGTGGCTTGCACGCATTGACAAATGCCCAAGGATCCGTCGACCAACCCCCATGTACGCCCATGCTCATCGGGTATAAGTGCCCTAATGCTCCATGCTCATTTGCCAAGTCGCAAGTCGCTTGTCACACCGCAGCTCGCACAAACGTTGCAACATAGCTCGCACATCTGCCCACTGTCGCACTTCTGCCTGTCGTTCGGTCGTGCACGACCGCCGTCGTGTGGGCGCGCCCGGTCGCCTGGTGCCCAACCGCACCGCACACCCGAGGACACTACATCCTCCTCCACCTGAAATCGTTGTCATCCTCGACAACATACCATCCTGGTAACCATCCACCAAAATCATCCATGATGTCAACTCCTCCACATATTGCAACCATCACTGCAACATATGTAGAACCACTGTCTCCACCATGTCTCATCTCGGTAACCATTCGTCACCAAGATAACCATACCAAGATATGCACCCATCGGTATGCCATATATCAGAAGTCATCTCAATCCATGACCATCAACCACCATGTCACAATATCCACATGCTGCTCCATCGTGGAAGGCTGGCCCCTCCATCTCAAGCTACATGCTCACTGCAACATATCGTGTTGAACTCATCATGTGTCGTCCCCATGTGAACCACTGTCATGATAATCCAACACAATGCCAACATATCTCTGTACATTCTAGCCCCCCATGTTTGAACTAGTTGGGTGATCAATCCAACCATCACGCTCAAACCATGAGAATGCACATCCTCATGCCACCATCGGTCATTTCTCAAAACATCCTGCCACATCCTGAACTCGATCAAGAATCCATCTCCATATAAGTAAACCATGCTCAGGTCCATGAAGTAGTCCTCATCTCATCTGCAACATGTCCCTGATGTTTGGTGTCAATGTGTTACATGAAATCAACCACATCAATCCAAACATCATCCATATGTGTGCCTCCTCCATATGAAGAGACCATCTCATCAAAATCCAACTCTTAGTATGCCACATCCAAGTCCATGAAGCTACCTCCATCATATCTGCAATGTGTCATCCCTCAAGCCTGTCATAGAAGCAAGTAGACACCTGCCTCATCTATCCATGTGCTGCCCATGATCATAGATCAATCAGCTCCCATGTGTAAAGTAGTTGAGTCTTGGCTCAACCCATGCCCAAGTGTTGCCACCAAGGCATCATCATCATTGTAAGTCCATCACTTCAAAGTGTCTCATATCGATCCTCCACATCAAGTCACTCTTTCAAGCCATTCCCATACATGTACTTTGAAAGTATGCACCCCATCCTACATCAAAGTCTCTGACCTCAGCTCCTCAATGCATCAGATCCTCTAAGTCCACCATGTATGAAGTCCCCAAGTCACAACAATCTCATGTCATCATGAGCTCCATAAGTCATCCTAAACCAACACTCTAGCAAGCATACAAGTCTTGGCCCAAAGGCCTCTGCAAGATGCCTCAGCTCTCCATGTAGTAAGGATGCCCCATAGTCTACTCACAACTCCATCCAAGTCCATGGCTTGTTGCACAAGAGTGTACAACCTCTCCATAGGCTCATAAGTATAAGTCTCCATGTCACACTAGCACATCTATCTGCACAACATCCATGCCTTGGTGCACCTCATTGGATGCCCATAAGTGACATCTCTACAAGTGCACCCACAATATGTCCCTGAATAAGACTGCCATGCTCCATGTCTCCAACCTGATGTCCACGACTAAGTTGCCATGTAGTCCAACCAAGTAGACCCATCACAACCATCGGTCATCCCTATCCAAGCTGCAATCTTCGGTCTAGTGAACTCATTCACCCAACCATATAATCATGTCATGAGTTTCATCCATCATAGCTCCTCCACCTAAGTGTCCACCAAGACTATCTCTTGGTCTCGGCCATGAGAAGTCCACCAAAACATCATCATTACGAGTCCCTTCCATCATAGCTCCTCCACCAAAGGTTTCACCAAGACTATCTCTTGGTCTCGGCCATGAGAAGTCCACCCAAGTGTGCGCCCTTCAAACTGTCCATGAGTCATGTCGGGCACTTAGCCATGTGGCTAAAGCATGACCCACTCATCCACAACAATCATCAAGTTCCACCCTTGTCATGGGCCTTTGTACCTTCTACCATAAGGTCACAAATAACCCCAACAAGTCCTGCAACAGTCAACAATCCTTGCTTCTCCATACAAGGTCTCATCATAAACATCCATGGTAAGATGCTCCCTAGCATCGGCAAACTGGCTTTGCCCTTCCCTGCATACGGTCCATCTACCAAATGCTCAAATGAAACACGTGTATCAAAAGTACTTACATCATCATCATGAGGTTCCTCCATGAGAGTACCCTCATTCATACATGTTTGTAAACTGCACGATCCTGGTCCAACTAGATCAATCTCAAGTTCATCCTCCATCATGATCATGTTTGCAACAGCTTCAACTATCACGGCTTCCCCCTCCTGGTTTGCACAATCTGCAACTTCATCTTGCCCCATTGTCCAACCAAGTTGAAGAAGCTCATCTTCAACATTCTTTTCCAAGACTACAAGCTCTTCTCGAATTCGGGGATTCTCCTTTTTCAACCGCTTCAACCTGTATAAGGTAAGCAAGAGCTTCCCTTCACATTCTTCCAAACCTGCCATGCCTTGTACTTCGTCTTCCCCCGGTTCGTACTTCGTTCAGATGCCCAAACCGTGTATACTTGCCCACATGCAGTCCCACTTGCCTACCTGAAAAGTGCCCAAATCGTATGACCAGCACGTAGTACCGCCGCCCAACTCTACGACACCCGGTTCCAACCTTTACCAACTTCACTAAGCACCCTGCAACCATGAACTGGCCCTTGTTCCACTTGTATGTGAAACTAGCTTCCTTCACCTGTAAGTACTTGCCTCCACTGTCACGAGCAACCTTGCTCAAACATCAACTGTCAAGTTATGTAACAACTCATCAAACCGGCCCAACCGAGCTACTTCAATGCTTCCACACTTCATCAACCTGGTCATCAGCCTGCTCTGATACCAACTCTCAAGTTGTGTATCAGCTTTCATCCGCAAGCTACACCAGCTCCAACCGAAGCTCTGATACCAACTATCACGCCCCCAAGCCTACGGTGGTCTTTCAACCGTGCCAACGAGGTGCGACACCACCGAACACTTTCTTTTTAACAATACTCGTGCACATGGACTACGCCTAAATTCACTTTCTCCTACTTAGTTTGTGATTCTCAACCAAGTATTATTATGTTATGTGCCTTTATACCAATGAACACCCATACACATTCATTATCAACAACATTATATAAGAGAAATGCAACAGTATAAAGGGAGGGGCAACTTCCTGCAATATGAGTTTGCCCAACAATATATTATATCATCTTTCGTTTTTTTACAATGCATAAGTTAAATCTTGGGAAACCCCAAATTTACACTTAGCCAAATTTACAACATCGGCAAACTTGGTTGCCCAGCTCGTCGGCACCTCCGCACGGTCGCTGCACGACTAACCAAACCTTCGTTCACCCTGTCGCACCTTCGTGTCGTTCGCCCAACTCGGGCGCACCTCAAAGTCGCCACACACGGGCGCCTCCAACAAGTCTTCGTGCACACTTGCATGATGGGCGGGCGCTCACCCGAGTCACCAAGATGCCCACGCCAAGTCGTCGCACAAATCGACCCTCCGCACGATCACCTCGGGCACGTCTTGCCCACTGTATTCACCTCTCACCAAGAGTGACTCCACCAAGTGCGACTTACCAAGGAGCGCATGAGCTATGCGCTCATCCTCCTCAAATCTGCGCACAAGAGGCTCTCCCAAGAGCGTAGAACAAGAGATCAAGTGCGAATGATGTCCAAAATCCATCCAACGCCATCACATATATAGCCAACATTGGAGGGTGGTCGCTTGCCCAGCCGACCCCCTAAACAGTGGCTTGCACGCATTGACAAACGCCCAAGGATCCGTTGGCCAACCCCCATGTACGCCCATGCTCATCGGGTATAAGTGTCCTAACGCTCCACGCTCATTTGCCAATTCGCAAGTCACTTGTTGCACCACAGCTCGTACAAACGTCGCACCACAGCTCGCATATTTGCCCATGGTCGCACTTCCGCCTGTCGTTCGGTTGTGCATGACCGCCCGTCGTGTGGGCGCGCTCGGTCGCCTGGCGCCCAACCGCACCGCACACCCGAGGACATTACAAAACCACTCTCCGTGTCAAAACTTGAAGTAAAAGTATGAAAATGAAAAATAAAAATATCAAAATGAAAAATAAATGAGAATCTCACTTTCTTAAACATTACCATTAATGGTGCTTTTGATTAAATACTAATTCCATACCCTCGTACATGATAAAATTCAATGGGAACATTATAATCAAACCACTCTCCATGTTAAAAATTTAAGCAAAAGGATGAAATTGAAAAATAAAAATATCAAAATGAAAAATAAATGAGAATATCACTTTCTTAAACATTACCATCAATTACATAGCATCAAAATTAAGCATCCCTACTTATAAATTATTGTTTCGAAGAAAAATTAAGAGGACACCCCTACAAGCCTCTTTTGGTAAAATAAGTCTCTGAGCGTATGTGAGGGAATCATTTCCCAGGCATCCCCATCCCAAGTGCCTAAGAAACATAAAATACATGCACCCACTCTGGGAACACACGTCCCATAGAACATTGTATTTGAGCCTTGATTAAGTTGTAAATTATATATATATATATATATATATATATATATAGACTAAAACAATAATAAATTATATTTGTAGATTAAAAAAGAAATTATTATTAATTTTGATAGCTATTATAATTACTAAAATATTTATTTTAAAATTGAAAAAATGTTTTTAAATAAATTAATGATTATTAAATAAAATAAATTTAAAACATAAAAATAATAAAGAAAATCACGAAAGACCAATTAATACTACAGGTTTAAATTATTAAAATCAATGAATTTTTTTAGAATAGTTTAAGGTAAAAATAGAATTTAAGTTCTCAGACATGAGATAGCCTTAATTATATATCGATAAAATCAATTAAAATTCATGTGAATAATAATTGTAAAATAGAGCTTAAAAAAATCGTTATTAAAGGCTAATAAAAGGAAAATGTATCAGATGACTAATAATCATAATTAGTTATTAAATTATAGTAAAATTGAAGTGAGGTTATATTGAATATAGGGTGTATCAATTCAAAAATATAAAGTATTTAAATATGAAAAATGTTTTATAAATGTTTAAAGTTAAAAGAGAAAAAATTGTATAAAGTAAAGAAATTTAATTTTGAAATAAAAAAAATGATTAAAAAAAATAAGGCGAGAGGATATGATTAAAGAGGAGAGGAAATAATCAAAAAAGGATATTTCACATCAGGTTAAAAATGAAAAATAAAGGAAAGGTAATAATTATTTTATGAATATTGGGAAAAGGATATTTCACATCAGGTTAAAAATGAAAAATAAAGGAAAGGTAATAATTATTTTATGAATATTGGGAAAAGGTCCGAGGAAGGAGGAGTTTAATACATGGATTAGGAATTAGGTGAGCATGAAAGAGAGAAAGAAGAAGGGAGATGGTTTAATGATGAGGTGATGGATTTTAGGAATTGGGTACAAGGTTGGGTGAGGGGTGGTAAGGTATGGATTTTAAGAATTAGGTGAGGATGAAAGATAGAGATGGTTTAATGATCATGGTGATGGATTATGAGATTCTAGGATTTGATAAGTTTATAGTCATATTTTTGATTGCGATTATATATATATATTTGAATTTCTAGAGCTTTCTAGATTATAGGAGTGGAGTAAAAGGGGCTCAAAGAAATAATTTTGGTTAGGTCAATGTAAATAAAGTGTTTTGACTTTTTGTAGTGTTTAGTGATAGCCAACTTAGATATGGTATTTTCGAGTGTGTTAGCTATATGTTCTTTCATATGAGCTTCAAATGATTGCCAATTTGAGCCATGTATAAATTTCCACAGGAGAAACATTTGGTAATATCTTTAACCAAGTATATGATCAAATTTATTTTTATTAGCTATGAATAGTGCTTAGGATTTTATAGGGTTTAAAAATGGTTTTAATATTCATTTTGGCTAAGATATTTGAAATATGAGTGGTAATACCGTGGTTGTAGCGAAGGGAAGCAAGAATTAGAGGTAGGCTAAATGAAGGGGAATTTTTAGATTTAGAATGGGGGGATGAACAATTTTTTGCTTTTTAATTTAGTATATTAACTATCCATTTGTAAGAAGAGAATTAGTAAGGTGCGATTTTCCTTTCTCAAGAAGGTGAGGAATAAAGATCAAATGGCGTGAGAAACGTCATTTTTTAGGATCCTAATTTTTTGGGTAGAGTGATGGTGGGATTGGGCACAAATGTATCTATCAATATGTATTTTTTCTATAAACATGGTAGGTATGGGTACTATCACATTGATGGAAGATGATAACATTAACAAATGGAAGAGAGTTATCCTTTTGGATTTCCATATTGAATTGAATGAGGGGATAAATTTTATTGAGGTGGTTTAAGAAAAAAAATCATTGAGGAAAGTCACTTGGCTAGAAAATGAAGGTATTGACAACAAATTAAAACTATCATTTGGGTTTAAGATGAAAGTTGTTGATGACAAAATCCTCAAAATATTACATAAAAATATTTGTGTTCATTCGGGATAAAGAGGGCCCCTTGTTGTGCCTTTTGTTTATTCATAGTAGTTTCCTTTGAAAGTAAAGAAGGTGGAGGTAAGGTAAATAAGATTAAGGTTTTTGGAGTCTATAATTTTGCACATAATAATTAATTATTATTAATTCTCATGGAATAAAAGTTAATTTTATTAACATTTAACAATGACTATTTTATGAGTTTCAATTTGGTTATTCAATCAGACTCTAACATTGTCTGATCATCGAACGAGAGCCGAAACGAAATACAGTTTTGCGTCATGGCGAATGCCGAGGATGTAAACATCGCTTCGCAGCATAATGTTTTCAAACCCAAGGCTGTAGAGGTAGACGGGCATAACGCGGGCATAGATTTAGTTGGCGGCAATATTTCTATCACTAACCCAGCATGCGAGCGTTTCAGTCTTAGGGTTTCAGAGGGCAAGTTTGGTGACGTCGCTGGCCAGGAAGCCAGGATTCTAAGCCGTAACAGTTCTGCGCTGCAAGGAATCAGTGTTGCAAAGCAGAGATCAATCCTTTCCCTCTCTCAAGCCTCAGTTCTTACCGACGCCGGAGGATTAGTCAATCAGGGGCGGGCTGCACGAGATGGCGAGAAGGCTTTACGGCCAGTCGATTTCCTGCCCCCATTCCGACAGACCTTTGTTGATCGATTTGGTTTTCTCGGGCATTTCAATGAGGAAGAGGGCGAAATCGTGATGGAGCTCTCTGCGGATGTGGGGCCGAAAACAGCTGTGAACTTCTGCGCGTTGTGTACAGGCGCGAATGGCCTCGGCAGCTCAGGCAAGCCTCTGCACTCCAAGGGTTCGTCATCCCACTGCGAGATCCCCAGGTTCATGTGCCAGGGCCGTGACTTCAAAGGGGGAAACGGTACCAGTGGATATGACGCAAATGATCAACGGCCTCTCTACAGATCTACAGCCCTATCTTTTGTAGAGGAGCTGGGCTAGAGCGAAAGCTACCATCGGCAGAAGCTTTCTCTTCCCCCTCTGCCTCTAGTGCGTCAAGAGATAGGAGACCCAAAAGCCTCTGGTCCTATGTTGCTTCAGAATCATTTTTTTGAAAAATCCCTATGCCCCTTTCAGGTTCAAATCACACAAATCTCAGGAAAGACCATTCTGCAATGGTATACCCTTCAGATCTGGTGCAGAATCTCAAAGTAAATCTGGAACACCGATTCGGGATCCCCTCTGCCCTTCAGAGACTTATATTTCAAGGTATATAACTCGATGAACCTCTTCCCCTCTCTTCTTACAGCATAAAAAACAATAGCTCTTTAGTGTTTTCCCTTCGTTTGAGAGGTGGCGCTGCAGGTCAATCTTCTTCTACTCTTCCCTACTCCTACAAAGCTGCAGTACACTCTGAGATACCCATTTCCCCTGAACCTCCTAAACCCAAGCCTTTTTTGGTTGACAAGTTAGAGGAGGTTCCCTCTGTTGAGATCTCCCACCCTGACCTTGCAGATGACATTCAAAAATTTGCTGAAAGGGCCATCATTTGTAGATTTAATGGACTTTGGCCTCGCTCTAAGGATCTTTATGACTGGATCAATGACAATTGGACTCACCACTGCAAGGTTTGCTTCTGCACAAAAGGATATTTTATAGTTATGTTTGACAGTCCTAAGCACTACGAAAAGGCCTTAGAAGAAGGTCCTTGGTTCATGGGTACAGCAGGACTCTTCTTAACTCCATGGTGCTCAAATTTTGACCCAGCTTCTGCAGTCATCACCAAAGCGCCTGTCTGGATCAGACTTCCAAACTTTCCAGCTCACCTGTGGCATACAACAATCTATAGGAGCATATGCAACACCTTGGGCAGCTTTTTAATGGGAGACTACAAGCGGGAATTTCAAGGTCTCTACACATATGCTAGAATATGTGTGGAGCTAGATCTAAGCAAGGGACTGCCAGAGCAAATCAATCTCAAGATCAATGACTCTATCTGGACCTAGAAACTGGATTACGAAAACACTGCCTTCTGCTGCCGCCACTGTCACCTAACAGGGCACCTGCAGAGTTCCTGCCCTTCGCGGACTGCAAATTCGAAAAAGGGCAACTTTGCAAAGACCAAACCCAAGCATTGGACCCCTTGTTCTCCGCCGCCAGCAGTGAGCTCTGATTCCTCAGGCTCGGAAGATGAGGAGAGCAATTCAGAACCGGACCAGGCACCTCAGACGATGGATCCATCCACAGATACTCCTGCGCACACCTCTGTCACAACAATCTCCTACAAACGCGTCCATGAGACCTCCTCTTCTGATTCAGATAAGTAGATCCCCCTGATGGAGAATTCCAGTCTTCAAGTTGTTTTAGCTCACACTCCCCATGATGGCTGGACAAAAGTCAATAAAAAGAAAGGGAAAAAACACCGTGTTGAATTTTCTGCCCCTGTGGGGTAAAAATCAATTTTTGCTCTCTAGTTATTTGTTGTAGCTCCACAATTGGTTCACTCCTTCTTCGGGACCGAGGTTGATAGTTTCATCATTTCCGGTCTTCCGGTTTCTTGTTTCTCTTGATTGTACTATATTTTACTCAATAGAAATAGTTTAATTTACAAAAAAAAACAATGACTATTTTATGACCCTATTTTACTATATTAATTTTATTTTTTATTAATTTTTTTATTTTGTTATGTGATTCAAAGAGATCGGTGACTGTTATGTCTGCAAATTTCTTTTCCAGGGAAATCCACTTGAAGGGATCACTTCCTGTCAGCTCATCAATGGAGCCTAACCCCAAGAGAATTGAGGATAATTGACCACGTGACCTCTCAATAGTGAGGTGCTTTAATGACATGAATTCAACCAATTGAGGTAACCCTCGAGGCTATTTTACTATTATTAGTTCACATGAATAATGAATTATTTTACTTATTATAATTGTTTTATCTTATGAGTCCCTAACCTAGTTCATCTATCTAAAATGAATTTATCATTAAATTTAATTACAATAAGAATATAATATAGCATGTTTATAACTCTACATTTAGTTGATAAAAACAAACAAGTAAAATTTTATCAACAACATATTAAAGATGTAAGACATTTCATTTGCAACAATTACATAAATAAAACTACAAATGGAAGAATACATGTTCTAGTGGCTTGGTTGGTATGCTCCTAACTCTACTGGGATGCTCCTCCTAACTACCCAACTGAATGTACCTCCAAAAAAACTAGGAATGTTTTCCTAGCCCAAGGAACCTCTACAGATTCCCTAGCTCTTTGATCCCAAGTCCAACCAGTTGTAGTGTGCCCAAGTTAAAGCTAACACCCTCCAATAGATCCAAGTTTGAGTTTTCTCATTTTTCTCTTCATTCTCTCCCTTCTCCTTCTCCACATTACTCCTCAAAATAAAATCATCCAATGCCAAAATAAAGACCAAGGATCTCCCCACCCTTTCTCCTCTCATCATCCTTCCCTTTATTCCTCTTCCTTTCATCCACCTTAACCACTTACCACTAATGCCATGACTACCCCCTCATCCTTTTAATTTAATATCCTTGACTTTCATTACCATATATTATCCAAAAGTAGATTTGAGAAGACACATTGGGAATAGAAATATGGATATTTAATTTAGAAATAAATTGGAGAAGACCATATCTTACCCAAAAGTAGATTTGAGGAGACACCTTGCGAATAGAAGAATAAAAAATAATAAAAGTCATTAGTAAAATAAAATTACAGATTCACAAGTGTATGTATATACCAATATTACTTAATAATTATAAGTCAATATTTGCAGGTTAATTAAACACTAATCAAAATTAGCATGATATGATCAAGTATGGCATTAAATACACCCTTCCTTCAGAAAAAATTGTCCCATAGTTAGAGTGAAAAGGACACAAGGAGTTTGAAACAAGTTTCACAATAAGGCATAACAAAATAGAGAGAGATATAGTAGTCAAATTAGGTAAGTCAAGAAATGATACCACTTCCCATCAAGAGTCTCCAGCTAACCAATAACCTCATATCATTCCTAACCTACTTTTGCTCTCATCCTATCCATAATCTGTTGCAATATACTATGGCATCAACTACACCGATCTAACCACTGATAAAACCATTATGGCAGAAGTGTCAACTATATTGATCTAACTTCCCTAGTAGACAACCGACAATCACCATCACACATCTAGGGGGCAAGTCCATCACTTCCATCCCACGATTCCAGGATTGGAGGTTACACGGTGGAAAATTCCTCCACCCCTACTCGAAATTAGGGTTAACACCCTAATATGAACCACACTACAACGCTGGTTGGATACTTTTCATTGAATAATTCAGTCAAGAAGTCATGTCACCTACCATTTGCATTTTACCCATGTTAGAATATTCCATATCAAGTATAAATGAAAAGTAATAGAATACTGTACATCATACCATTCCTCATTGAATGTTTCAATATCCCCCACTTAATAGCATGGATCTTGGCTATTACATAGTCCTTTCTAATTTGCAGGTTAGTTCTCATCCAGGCATATGAATAACAACAATATATATATATATATATATATAAATATATATATAATATATCAATGACCATATCATCGTGTTATCAAGTATGGTATCCATATACCCAAATTTTGGTTTTCAATTAATGTCAGCATGATGCAGGAGCATCTAGCTCACCATGACCAGGTGAAGTCTCAGCCAGGTTTGGAGGTTGTTGATCATCTGGATTATTTTTTTATTTTAGTACACGTGGTCATAAGGTAGTTTTTTTTTTTAATTTGTTTTTCTTTTAGAGTTGGTGTATTAAGTCAAAGTTAAACAGACAGTTAGAATTACTATCGTCCAAATAGTAATAAAACAGTAATTAGGAAATAATTTGTCAACTTAGGAGAGAAAAGGCAAATTGTCTAAATGAATCTTGTAAAATCAACCATATCAAGACTATCTAACTGAAATCTATGACAGTTTCAATTAACTGTAATCAATTGTAACCAGAAATGTATAAGAGCAGGAATGTAACACTATGGAGGGGTTCAACAAATTCGGATTGAAGAAATAAAAAAATACAGAGACAATTCTCTTCTATTATTGTCCATCTGCGTTCATTGTTCATTTACTGTAACTTTATAATTTTCATTCACTAAATTGATAGATGATAAATTGTGGGCGATCATGTGAGTCGTGATCCTACTGTGCTCTTATTCAATAAACAGATTGTTTCAAGTCTGGTCGAACATCCGCACATAGTGTGGTAACCAATAAAAAGGAGAAACAGTTCGAGGATCGAGCAGCAATCAACCAACGTGAGCGAACAGGAAACAACACACAGAAGGCAAACCAGAACAAAGGTATTTCATTGCACATTTTCCATAATTACTACAAATTGAACATTGAAGACCAAAATTGTATTGCTTATGTTACCAACCGAAACATATACATCCAGTGTTTCTTTTCTGTAATATAATTAAAATTAAGCGTCGTGACTGTAATTAAAATTAAGGGCAAACCCTAGATGAGGGTTTGGGTACATTGACCCATATCCTTTCCAACCAACAGTCATCGTGACCGACCAAAGCACAACTTTCAACAAAGATATTAATTACAGAAAAAGCAACGATGAACTGCAACCATTAACCTACAGGACCCAGAAACCTAAGAACACGACAATAGCTTGAAGAGCCAGAGCCTACCAACAGGTTCACCATCATGAGAAGTAGAAGATGGAGGGGCCCGCATACCCAGGTCACATTGCAAACCTGTGCCAGCAAACAACAACAATTAACATGCATGCATGGCAATAGAACCAGAGAACGAAACTGTCCAAAGATAAGAGGGTTCCCACAGCTTACCTGAGCAGGCGGAGCAGAGCTCGAGAAACAGAGTCGTTGCCAAACAAATTAACGAAGCTAAGACCAAAGGAATGAGGTTGGTCAGCATCGATTTTATGAGGAGGATGATTTGAATCAGGGAAGGGTTTCATTACCTATTCAAGACTGTGAAAGACCATCGGAGTATTCCTTGAATCCAAGACAACTAGGGTTGCTATTATTTCATGCATAAAACAGAGGCCAAAGGTAGCGAAAATACCAAGAAAAAATAACCAAACGTGAACAGAAGAGAAGAACTAGAACCAGAGAGCAGTCCCCTGATGGGTCGAAGTTTACAAATAGTTTACAGTCGAATACCACAATGAACCGAGAACTTACCAGGTGAAACGAAGCCGAATGAGCACCATAGAGCCAAAGTAACATCAAAACACCGAAGAAAGCCTTCCATGATATCACAGACAGTTCGAACAGAGTGATATATGTTCGCAGCCTTACCCAGAGGCAAACCAGAAGTTACCACACCCATCAGAACAAAGACTACACAAGAGTGGCTCTCCAAACCCTCACAGGAACCTCTCGGCAGGTAGAAAAATCCAGAATAACTGAGAAACCAAGTGTTTGGGTGAAGAGCAAGTCGTGGAACCAGGCCCAAGGTAGGCGGGTGGACATTTAATGCAGCATTAACCCATAATATCAATTGTTGGGTTGTGTTATATTCTTTCCACATAGTTAATAGGGGGTTTGAGGGGTACCCGTAACCCCACTTTATGGGGTCCGGGGCAGCGCCCCAAAAAATTTTGGTTTTGGACCCTGTGTTAGGTTGGGCAGACCCACCTATGGTTTTGTGCATGATTTTCACACTTGTTTTTTGGACGCGATGGGTTTTGGTCCATGGTATTGGATCGATGGTTTTTTGCTCCATGGTATTGGACGTGATGGTTTTTCGGTCCATGGTATTGGATGCTTCGGCATGTATAAATATGTATTGTAACATTGAAAGGAATATAATGAAAAATCAAGCTGGTAGTCTCGGTTTTGAGATCCAGTGGGAAATCTCAGTGTATATGTGTTTTATGTGTTATGCTCTCGCATTTTTATTTTTCCTGTGATTTAGAATTCGTATGCCGGTAATTTCTATACGGGGTTAAACCTACATTTGGTATCAGAGCTGTTTTGGCTTCAAGGGGACGCCTTTGTTGCTGAGGGGTTTCGCTCGGGCCTGTGGTAGACCTTGTTCAGTGGGAGATCTGAAAGATCGATCGATTCTGGTGGTGAAAGAAGATGGCGAGCAGCGGAAAGATAGAGATTGAGAAGTTCAATGGTCAGAGTTTTGAGTTGTGGAAACTCAAGATGGAGGATCTATTGGTGGATAAAGATCAGTGGATC
>APFE030757426.1:396100-437048 GCA_000404065.3 Pinus taeda | reverse complement strand
GTCCATGGTATTGGATGCTTCGACATGTATAAATATGTATTGTAACATTGAAAGGAATATAATGAAAAATCAAGCTGGTAGTCTCGGTTTTGAGATCCAGTGGGAAATCTCAGTGTATATGTGTTTTATGTGTTATGCTCTCACATTTTTATTTTTCCTGTGATTTAGAATTCGTATGCAGGTAATTTCTGTACGGGGTTAAACCTACATCAATCAACAGCAAAATATCAACAATCAACTTGCATGTGAACATAAAAACTCACCAACAACGAATATGTCATAGCCTATGGACGCGTGGAGTTGTGGGCCAGTGTGGCTGGGTTACACCATAGCAAGTTGGAAGTAAATCATACATCAGATAAATCAGAACTTCAATAAAACATTCATTAGATAAATCAAATCTAAATAAACCAGAATGAGGAAACTCATATATGAGATAATTCGTACATCAAATACTTTAATCAACAAACATAATCCATTAAGTGTTTTATATCAGTAAGTTCATCTATCCAACTAAAATTCATCAATATTGCATAGATTTCATAAATGAAACAACACGAAAATACAAATAAAGCCTCATCATAGGTTGTTATCTAGGTAAAATAGGCATAACACGTGGTCAAAAAGTGAAGGCTAGTTGTAACCTATAGTTTATGCATCCTCCCAAATAGAAAATTCTAGTTTAAGGAATAAAGAAGAAAGTCTATTTATTTTTATTTAACTATTGAATGCATAAATACATTATATAAACATTTTCAAAGAGGTTAAATATACATATCAACTCAAGATTCTATATGCACCTTATGTCACACATATAATATTTTATCCTAGATGAATGGAAAATATGATAATTGATAAACCTTTACCCACCCATATTTGTCAAATGGACCAAAAGAATATCGCTATGGAGAAAATATCTATTGTCTTTTATTACCATCAATACTAAATTCTCATTCTCAATTTACATCATTCTTAGTGGATTGTCATTTAGTAATTATCATTCCATAGAACATGCAATTTCATCCATATGAATAATCTTGGAAAGTTTCTTGTCACTTGTTATAAACCCTAATCACTAATATCTCACTCGGATAAGCAAACCTATTCGCATGGGAGATGATGATTTTTTTTAAACACTTTAATACCATCTCAACCTTCCACCCCTTAAAACTTTCCTAATATTTCATGAACCTCTGATGGCACACATTTCATTAATAAATAAAGGCTTTGGTTTACTGTGGATCTATATAACATAAGTTTACACATAACATGGTTGTTACTAAGTTCCATGTAATGTGGAATCATTGAAACTAATATCACACAATTTAAATTTGGATAAAATTTAACTATTAAAATGAAGAAATCAAGTATATTTTCAATACATAATAAATTTTTATATAATCTATACATTCAACTATATTATAGTGGACTTTTCTTAAATTATTCCTTTAAACAAATAGGTAGCTAGCCAAATGGGTGGTTTGTAAATTCAAAATGGCTATTAATTTTATATGTAAGTAGAAACTTATATCATAAATTGTGAATAAGACACATCAACCTTGACTTATAATCAATTTTTATTTCAAAAAAAATATTAAATGAATTTTATTTAAAACTTATTTTATTAATTAATAAAAATAATTAATTAGTAATCATTTACCACTTTCAAAATTGATATATAAACTTTCTAGGACTAATAAAGCTATTTTATATTTTCTATTATAAAGAATACACTTATATATGCTCAACTTGGTGATACATGGTGGTATTCTTCATCGTATTCATTTTGGAGTTATACATTCCATGCATTCTTGTAGTTATCACGCTACAAAATAAATAAAGAAATAATTAAATAACAGGTATATATATATATATATAAAACCAATTATCTTTCATGTAGTTTCATGAATACAAAGTTTATTGTTTCTATTTAAAGACTCTAATCATGACCATTAGTTTTATGATATTAAAACTAATATTCGATACAATGAACACTTTTATTTTCACTTGTATCTTTTTTTTTAATATTCTCAACCTTTCTTACTTTGAACAAAGGCAACATAGGGTTTCAAAAGAAAATGATATTATTTTCACAAGCTGAGGAATGGAAAAAATAAAAATCGCTCAATTGGAGCCAAATCATTTTTCGTAACCCTAATAAAATTTGATTTTTATTTTTTTTTTATTATTTTATTATTATTATTATTTACGTTATTTAAATTTAAATTTATGTTAAAATATTTATAATATCTATCATAATGTGTCAATCCACTTTTTCTGCGTTATTTAAATATAAGTTTATGTTAAATATTTATAATATCTGTCATAATATGCCAATCCACCTAAATAAAGATAAAAAGTGCACAAAGAAGCCATTCAAAACCTATTTGTACTTCATAATTATACATTAAATAATTCATTTAAGGTGAATGTTTGTATTATCTATTATCAGAATTTTTAAAATTTTGTGTAAACCTTTCGAGCATAGTAATAAGTACTAAATAAAAAATGGTTGAAACTAATTCGGTATTACTTAATATGGAAGTGTACTTGAGCCTAAATGCAAGCTTCTTCCTAACATATAATTAGAAGCATCTCCCAAGCTCAAAATTCCAAAATTGAGGTGTTTCTTTTCCAATTCAAAATAAATAAAGAATTTTTTTCTTTGAACTCAATTTCTTCCATTAAGAGGGGTTTACTTTGCGGGGAGATCATAACGATCATTGATCAGTTAGAATAAAAGACAAAGTTGCAATGATCCACTCTAACAATTGATACTTACCTGTTTGAGATCCAATAACAAATACTAGATGAAGAAGATAAGAAGAAAGTAATTCCACAACCTTTATAGATTTCCTTAAATAATGTGATCAATAAAATAATTGGATGGGGAACTTTACTAATTTCATTAAAGGTTGTGTTAATTGTCAAGATGTTTGTGTTTTCTCTCTTACCATGCTTTGGTTTTGTTTTGTTTTTTTTCTTCTTTTTATTTTATTTTGAAATGTTTTACCATGATTTTAGTTATCTATTTTAAACTAATAAATATTCAATAATGAATCTACACTAGTGTGAAGAAAGCACACCATTAAAAAACAAATGACAGAGAAAAATAGTTTGACAATAATGCACACAACTTTCACACACCAACTCTAATAAAATTTCATTAACATAGGCATATATTTATACATGAGGAGAGGTCTCGGTATTTTGTTAACTCCACAAATCACTACATAATTATCTCAATCAATTGATCCACAATTCTCTCAAACAAAATAGAAAATTTACAATAAGTAACACTAACAATTAACAAATGGATCATTATTCCAACATTTCTGCCCCATAATGATCATTTGGAAATATTCCAAGACCATATTTGAATTTGTAGAAATTTTCCTTAGACAGTGCTTTGGTGAATATATCAGCGACATGTTCATCTGTTCTGCAGTACTTGATCTCGATCACTCCTTGCTGAACTAGATCCAGAACAAAATGATATTGAATATCAATATGCTTGGTCTTCTTATGGAAAACTGCATTCTTGGTCTTCTAAATAACACTTTGATTATAACACATCAATTGAGTGGGTTGATCTTGATGTTCATGTAGATCCTCTAGAATTATTCTTAACCAAAATGGTTCACATTTTGTTGTCGTTTCGTCTTTATACTCTGCTTCTGTTGTGAAGAGAGAAATTGCCGTTGAACCCATACTCAAATGATTACCCTGAAGTTGATTTTTTGTCATCCATACATCCAACCCAATTTGAATGTGCATAACCAATCAACCTGAAATGTTCTGTAGACATGTATACCAAACCATAACTAATTATTCCACGCAAATATCTCAAATCCTATTTGTTGCTTTCCAATGCAATTCCTTAGGTTCTGCCATAAATCTTGATACCATATTGACTGCAAATGAAATATCTGGTCGAGTTGTAGTTAAGTATATCAAATTTCCAAACAATTGATGATACAAAGTAACATTAACTGAATTGGATTCATCTTGTCCATATAACTTCAACCTAAATTCCAAAGGAGTTATCATTGTATTACAACTCAACATTCTAAACCTCTTCAAAATGTCCCCAAGTATACTTGGCCTATGACATGAAAATACCATATTCCTTCTGCTAAACTTCAATACTCAAGAAATAATGCAACTCATCAATATTTGTCATCTCAAACTCAACAATCATATGTGACTTAAACCTTTAAAATAGTTATATATTGTTCCTTGTGTAGATCAAATCATCAACATATAAGACAACTATCAAAATGTCTTGTTCTAACTAAAAGATATAGAGATTGGGCTCAGATAAACTCTTAACTAACCCATGGTCCTAGAAATACTTATCAATTCTTGAATACCATGCCCTTGGTGCTTGCTTTAGACCGTACAAGGCCTTCTTCAATTTATAAACATAATCTTCTTTTCTTGACACTTCAAACCCTTTAGGTTGCTCCACATAAATTTCTTCATCCACATAACCATTTAGAAAATTTGATTGAACATCCATTTGAAAAATTGACCACTCATATTGTGCAACTAATGCAGGAACCATCATGATTGTATCCATCTTGGCCATTGGGGCAAATGTCCCAGTATAATCAATTCCTTCTTCTGTGCATATCCCTTTGCAAATAAACGAGCCTTACACTTATCAATTGTGCCATATGATTTATACTTAGTTTTATAAACCCACTTAGTGCTAATTACATATTTTTCCTTTGGTAATTTGACCAAGTCCCATGTATAATTTTTTACCAAGGCATTCAATTTTTCTTCCATAACTTCATTCCATTCCTTCATTCTTGATGCTTCTGCATAATCCCGTGGTTCATCCATTGTCATTACCTGTCCCGCAAGTGCCTAATTCACTAGAGAACTTTGATATCTAGTAACTCTTCTTTCAAAATTTCTATCTGACATACTTCTTTCTAAATGACCCCTTTCAAGCCACTTAGGCTTCTTCTTAAGCATTTCCTTATGAACTTCGTTAATGTTTGTTTTGATTATGATTATGATATTGACCCCTACTCCTTCCTCTCACTCTATTCTTTGAAGAAAATACATGTTCTACTTTCTTAGATGGTTGGTTCTCTTCAACAGTTAACAAGAATTCACTTAATTTATCAGTTTTCATGATGTTTAAATCTTTGGAGACCATAATATTGCTAGTGACTATTTGAAACTTAGGAAAAACACTTCTTAATATCTTCTCAATTAACCTTCTTTCTGGAACATCTTCACCTAATGACCTCATCTGATTAACAAGATATTACATTTTTGTGATGTAATCATGAATGGATTCATTATTTTTCATATGATCATTTTCAAAATTCCTCCTTAATGTTTTCCATTTAGCTACAACAACACCTTCACATGTGTTCTTTAACATATCCCATGCTTCATTAGATGATATTGTACCACTGATTCTTGGAAATATAGATTCTTCAAGAGCACTTCCTCTAAGTGAAAGTGCTTCATTATATTTCTTAATAAGTTCCTTAAGAGATTTCTTTTCATCTGGGAGATGGAATAGTGTATCGATCAGTTACAAGTTCCCATAAGTCTTTGGTGATGAATATAGGTTGCATGCATTTGCTCCAATAAAAATATTTTGTGCCAACAAGTTTAGGTAATACAATACTGCTTGTATCCATGAGGAGAGTAAGAGAGAATTAGAGAATTAGAGAGAGAAAGTGCACATTGAACACAAAGTGTCCCACTTCCACATGACACAAGAACCAAATGTCCCAAAAATTAGAATTCAACCAACACCAAAAAATATCCTTTTTATTAAAAGAGAGTACAAGATGGCGCAACAAAAACACAATAAGAGAAATTAAAATCAAGTTCTTCTTATCAATATAAGTGATTAATACTTATCTCCTTCCATTTTCAACTTTGTTACAAATCCCTCTTTCTTAAAAAAATGTACAAAAATAACTTTGGAGGGAATAAAAAAATTAACCTCATTTTTAAACCCAAATACAAGTTTTCTCTCATGCTCAAATCATGCCCTCCATTAATTCTCTCTCATACATTTATTGAGATACTGTCTCCTACATTCATTACATACATTTCCATTTTGAATCACATAGGTTTCCATAATATAAAGTGAGAACAAAATATTCAATATATTGTGCTCTCTTATGCCCAAGCACTAATCTCCCTCATACAATATTAAATTAAAAACATTTGCTAAAGATTTGTCCTTTATAAATTCTTTTTTTAGACTTTTTATGATGAACTTAAGTTTATTCCAAAATTCCATCGTGGCCACCAGTGACTACTTGGCCCAACACTCACTTGTATTGTGAGTGGAGCTCTTATGGAACTCACACCATTTTCCCGTGTCCTTCTTTGTCTTCGTGGTGTTGTTCTTTGCTTGTGGCTTTGGCAGGTTATCCTGGGTAGCCTCGGCTTGGCTTGGTCCTTTGTTCTGTGGTTTCGGGGCACCTTTTCCTTGCTTTGGATTCGAAGATCCAAAGTCTTGCTTCTTCTATTTAAACTTCTGCTCAACCTTTATAGCGTACCGATATGCCATGTCAAGCGAGGAGATGTCCAAGAACTCCATCTCATCCTGGATGTACTTGCGTAGACAACCGAGGTACTTGAGAACCAAATTCCGCTCAGTGTCCTTGATACCCAGCTTCGTACAAAGGGTATGGAACGTATTTGTGAAATCTAATACATCTTGGTCCCTTCCCTACCGTAGCGTGGTCCACCTTATGTATTTATCTTCATAGCTCCCAATAGGGTAATACTATTCCTTGATGGCATCTCAGAAATAATTCCAAGTGGGTGCAACTGAAAACAACGAAGGTTCACTCTCGTCATTTTGTTCACAATAGGTTTCCCACCAGTCCTTGATGTGTGGGGTGGCTTTGAGAAGTGCAAAATTAATCTTTTCTCAATTGGAAAAGTCATGAACTGAAAAATATCCTTCCAATAGATTTAACCATTTATCTACAACATTTACATCTATCAGGTCTTCAAATATGGGAATATCGAAGTTAACTTATACATTAAAAGGAGTAGCACCTCCAAAGTGGCTGTTGGATGAAGATGCATCACCTATGGGTAGTCGTGGAAGGATCTGGGCAAAGTTATCCATCATCGCACCCCTCTGTTGTTCGAGGGCTTCCTCGTGCAACATTTTGAAAGGATCTCCTGCTCCCTCGTCTTTCTTTTCTTTTGCCATGGGAGCTCGTCGGGTTTTGTGAGGTTGATCCTGCAATGGTTCAACTAGATCGAGCCCTAACTCCTTATACCCTGAGCTCATTGGGGACATGCAAAGAAAAATAGAGAAAGAGAAGACCACTTTGATACCGCTGATCCAAACTTAAACATGAACGCTACAAATTACAAATATAATCATAAACACAAAGATGCAGTAGAAAAACACTTCATTTCATTAATAGAAAAATATTGAACTATGCTTACAAATAGAATGGAAATAAGATAGCTCGGGCAATGGTAGCTTATATTTAAGAAGATATGTGGCGGCTACATGCCTCCGAACTAGGTTACAATGAGGCTCAAGGGCCTTTTTATTATTGAACAATAAGAGAAACCATAAACAACCAAAACCCTAACCAGAGGAGATGTAACACCAAGAGTTTATGGGACCCGTTGGGGTTAGTTGGGCAGCCAACTTCTCGGGGTCGTAACTTGGTCATATTATCTTTGTTTGATGTGTATGATTCCTCGTTGGAAATATATCTCTGAGAACTATAGCCGTCAACACGATTTCCATAGCAATTGCTAGAGGATTTTTTCCAAAAAAAACATTGTTTAGGGCCTCAAAATGGCTCTGGAAGTTCAGGGCCCGAAAAAATGCCAAAAATAGTAATATGTGCTACAATTAAGGAAACTGAAAAATTGAAAGAAATAATGGTGAGGGTCCAAATGGAATAGGCGGGTGGGCACCAATATCCACCTAGATCACAATTGGTAGAATGTCCATTAGATAAATGTGCAAGATAATATATTGTTGTCTTTTGTTAATAATGATATGCTTATATTGACATTACAAGCCCTTGATGGGTGCATAAATAAAAGATGACAACATTTTTAAGTATCTACAAAGACATGCTGGAGTTGATTTTGAATCTTGAACAGGAGCAAGTTTTACTCTGAAATTGAACTATTACATGGTTAAATGTGCAACAAAAGCACTTTAGGCCTGAGGAGGCCATGTGAAAGATGAAAGATAAAATGAAGAATGCTCCAAAGAAGAATGGAATATGAAAACACCGAGGGGGGTGTCCCTTTTATGGGAAGGGGAGATGTAATACCCCTAGTACCTTTTTATGACTTTTAACTTTTCGTTAAAAAACATTATAATAATAATAATAATAATAAAGACATGTGATGAAATATTAATATTTTTACTTTTAATGTCAAAAGAAAATTAAAAGGTAAATTATGCCAGTAAAGTAATCCTCTTGAGAAACTATTAAAGAAATACATGATATATTAACTCTAAATGTGAGGAAAAACAATTGAAGTTGGTTATGCCTAGAAAGGAATAAACTAAATAAAAAGGAAAAAATCATCTTGTTTTTCATTCCTCTAGATATCTTGTAAATATGCAAGATAAAGGGAGGAGAATTCTGACATAAAATAGACCATTGCATTGGTTAGAGATAAATTCCATAGTGTGGACTCTATAACACAGGGCTTGTGGGAGATAAAGATAGCCCTTGGAAATATTACCAGTGGGAGATAAAGACTATTAAAACCCTAAAAAGATTATCTGGATGTTGCAAAGGGTTCAAAATGTACAAATCATATTAAATTATGTAAAAAAAAATATCTGATAGTTAGAGAAAAGCTTGAAGGGGGAACTAACCAGAAAAGTTGGTTCATGATTGGCTGGAACATGGAGGCCTTTAGCCTATTCCTGGAAGGATTCTAGATAAGTATCAATTTTCCTCTTTTATGAAATAGTAAGAGAAATATGACTATATGAAGTAGACAAAAATTAGATGTATGTATAAATTTTGAAATGAAATATTTTTTTTTGTAGACTAACTATGTTATTTAGATGGAAAGAAAGCACCAAGGTTGGTATTATAGGTGGTGGTGAGTTAGACACAGAGGTAAGTTTCAATTGAATGTTACAAGATTTTTTTATGTGTAGTAGAATTTATTTTATAAGTGTATTCTTACGATTGTATTGTTAAAAGAAAATGCAAAAAATTTGGAATGTATTCCCAAGTTAGATTCATAAGTATTCATAAGTTGGATTCATAACTCCTGAAGGGTAAAATTTACACTCAGGGTTCTGAGAATTAATCTTGGGAACAAATATATTATGACTCAAAGAATTAGTATAGGGTTTCCCAAGATAGGTAACCCTGGAGGTCTCTGGAGTATGTAAAATTATTCCTAAGGCATATCTATATTATATATATATATATATAATATAATATATATACTATATCACACACACACACACACACACACATGCCTCAGGAAGTAATTTTACATACCCTAGAGACCCCAAGGTTACCTATATAGTCCCCTAATGAGTATAAATAATATTAAATAAACTGTAGAGAAACAATCATTGCAAAGAGTGACACTATAGCAATACTCTAAAAGAAAAAGAAAAATAAAAAAAGAAATTAATTTTTGTTCTATCAACAATATATTTTAGTTTAATAACTACTCCAGTGGTTGCATGCGGTTAAATATTAAAGCATATCCATGAGGATGGAGAAGTTGGTGTACAAACACTTTTATTGCTAATACAAAAATTACTAAACTGTACAATAGAATACTCTTTTATAAACACAAAATTTAAATAATAGTTTAACATTAAACCCTAATGTTAAAAGACTTCCAGTGCTACATCAGTAGGAAAAAACATATGTGTATAATTTATACAATTGACATGTTGATAAAGGGTTATGTGAATAACCATGAATGGTCGATGGGTGAGCCCTATGTTCTCTTTTTAAAAAAATCGAGCTAAAAATAGTAACAAACCCTAGATCCAGACACTAGCTTTTGCATATATAAATGAAAAATTGAATCCAAGAACGTTAAGTTGTATACAAAAGTGCTCTTACATGACTTGCAACAAAGATGAAAATTTCTTAGAACCTGGGAAAACCGTCACAAGTATTTATAGGTAAGGAAGATGAGGAAATTATAAACCCAGTGGCCATTTCAGAGCCATGGAGGTTATACCTGAGATGCTAATGGTAAAAAATAAATTGAGTTAGTAATAAATCCCTTTTCTATGAAAAATCTAACACGAAGAATAACACTATGCTTGAGATTTGCAATAAGAAAACTTACTTGGAAAAGGTAAGAGGAAAATAACCCTTTCCTCATAATCACCTTCACTTCAGAAGTCAAAAGGTTCATATAACTAGCATCTATAAACACGTGAGATTAACGTTTGAAAAGTTAGTGTAACAACCTTCGTGAAAATTCCATGTAATAAAAGTTAAAAACAATAACCATGGTTGATGGGACAATTATTCCAAGCTTAATGTTGGGCAAAACATCTTAATGGGTGTTCATTTGGTTTATTATGGCTAAGGAAATTGGAAAAGGCAATGGTTAAGGCTTTGGAAAGGCAAAATGGCATTTGGCCACATTTATTTATGAAAATAATGGAAATTAGGAGAAAAGGAAGGTGAAAGGTCACAGGTTGCATGTGAGGAGGAAAATGAAGGAAAATAATGGAAAATGAAGAAAATAGAGGCCTAATTGATAAAAAAGCTTATGACGATTAGTTTATAATTAGTTTATAACCTTTTATCAGTTCATTTTTTGGAGCTCTCTCATTATTCTCTCTCTCTCTCTCATACTCTTAGACACAGATTTTTCTTGGAGCACTTTGGCATTGGATCAAGAAAGGAAAATAAGGCAAGAGGAAGGAAGGAGCAAGCAAGGAAGAGCAATATCAAGCAGCTACAACGAGATTTTTTTGCAAGTATTGATTTTCATGTGTGATTTCCTTGCTAGATTTGGAATGCATGGTATTGCATGTGGTTCTTTTTTTTCATGGCATGGGTTTTGCAAGGTTTGATAATGTTTTCAACCTAGCCTTTCCATTTCCAGATAGCCTTGAAGAGATGGGTTCTCATACTTCGGTTGAGCTAGATTTTCAGATGGATTCAAAGCTGAATGAGGTGGATCTCTGAAATGAAAAAAACATGGACTAGTGGTCCCTGAATTGAAATGTGGATCACGATAAAGCCATGGGCCTAGTGCCCCTTGAGCTATACTGTGGGTTGTGTTAAAGCCAGGATTGTGTGCCTCGATGGGCCTAGGAATCCTTGCTGGTGAATGGCCAGATATATGGTAAAGATAATAGGTGGATTTATCTCCATTGGGCATAGTAGTCCCGAGATGGAATGTACGGTAGAGCCTGGAGAGTGGGTCTCGGTGTAGGGCCTAGTGATCATTGGATTGGACAATGGATTACAGTAAAGCTTAAGAGACTAGGAGGCACTAACATTCCTCAAAGTGTAGGTGGAGAACTCCGGCAGCATCCATGCTTGTTTGTTTATTTTTGGTTGGTTATGTGTCCCACATTAATTCTTGGAATATGGAACAGGAGTGATTGGTTTAAGAGAGCTTTGGCTCAGCCAATCTATGGTTGGGTGGAATGTGGTAGTTCGATCCCAAACTAGTTTCCACATTCATTAATGAGAAATTCGCTCCCTTGGTTTTTCATGTGTACATGTATTGGTTTATATGTGGATTCTATAGCTAATGTATTCATGGTATTTTTGTTTTTATTATGACAGTTATGTATAGGTTTTATGAGAGTAGCCATGTATGGATCTCATCGTGTTTTTACTTGTAAATGAATGAACAATGTATCTATGACCTAATAGATGATAATGCAACAAATGATATAAGGGAACAATGCTTCATAGTGATTCTCAGATAAGTATGAGACCCTTATGCTTAAATATGTTGTTTACACTTGTAGATTACACATTTGTTACATGTTTGAAGAAATTCTTGTCATGGCTAGTAGGGGTTTGGTTAAGGGCTTATCCAAGTATTTACATTTGCATCATTGTTTCCTACTTATCTTTATGTTTTGAAGGTGTCATTTAATTCTGGGCAGTGACCTGGGCTCTGAGCCAGAAAAAGTGGCTCAAATCCTAAGGACGTTGGCCCAAAACTGAGAAAAATAGTCCTTGGATGCTGGCATGCCTTGCCATGAAAGCTTCTAGAGCCTCCTGGAAGTTTTCATACCCATAACATGGGAGCGTCCAGAGGTCAAGTGGTCTAAAACCTTAGTGGGACCAAGGGGCTAGCTACCTAAGTGGTTGTGATGGTTCCTAGGAGTCCTATAGCTGATGTGAAAGGCCTGTAAGTTGTGTTTCCATCGATTCCACTTCCTTAAGGTCACATAGGAGGTTAAGTCCAATCATAGTAGCCTCTTGTCACATGTTTACTGCAAGTCACTAGTTACTTGGGTAGTTGTGGGATGAAGGTGTTATAGAGTGGTATCAGAGCATGGTTCACCCCTTAGACTGGATGGGTGGTGTGTTGGTCATGCATTCATTTCATTTTCACGTGTGTTGATCATTCTTGTGATCTATGTGCTTGTTGCATATGCATGGTGTCAGTTATGGTTGTAGTGATGTCACCATATGAAAGAGAATTTTGTTGTTGTAAAGTGTGTCTTCATGAGTGGATGATTTTCTTATATACATATTATTTATGCTTGCGTACTACTAGTGTACATTGGTATGGCTGTCTTGTCACACATTAATGACTCGACTCTAGCTATACTGATGGGTACATGGTTATGTGGTTATGTATTATATGTTTATATGTTGTTATGATTATGTTTATACATGTATCATATTGATTTGGATGATCTTGCAGATGAGGTATCCTCCCTAAATTATACTAAGGTACATTGGTTTAGTTAACATATTATGCCTTGTAGGAGAAAGATTAAAATGAATAGCAAGATGGTAGACTACAAATATTCTCCCTATGAATTAGATGAGTAGTGTGGTGGGCACTCTTTTGATTTCGTAGCCACATTGAGATGATTAAAGGAAGAAATAAGGATTTGTAAGGCAGACAATGACAAAATCATACAGGGACAAGAGAAACAAGTAGAGGTTAATGCAATACTTCTTTAGAGTTTGTCATAATTGCAGTGGCAAGGGCCACTTTAGATCAACTATGGGTAGGAGGAAGAGACTAATGGGGCATATGGCAGTAGGTCTCCTAGTAGACACATGTCGGATAAAGCTGACACGATGAGAGATGGTAGACTGTTGGACACTCTGGCTAGGAGGGGTGATGAGTACATGTACTATTCTAGTTCTATTTCAGATAGACATCATGATCATCATTGTTATCATTCATACAAGAGGAGTGATAGGGGATGATTTCCAAATGAATTTAAGAAAGAAAAATCACCTATTTTTGATGGATATGTGAAGAAGCCAGAAGATGCAGAGGTTTGGATACTTGGGATGAATAATTCTTTGAGTTGCATGAGCACACAGATAATATGAAGGCAATAACCACTATCTTTAGCCTGAAAGGTAAATAAGACATATGGTGGGAAGATTTGAAACAGGTCAGAGACATTAGGACAAAGGACTTGAGTTGGCATGAATTCAAGAGGCCTTTTAGGAAGAAATAATTGTTAGAAAGGTACTACAATAGTAAGGCCAAATAATTTTATGAGATAAATATGGGGTTAGTGACAGATGAAGAGAACACAACGAAGATTCTGCAACTATTGAGGTATGTACCATATCTTAAAGATGAGAAGGCTAAATTTTAAAAATTTGTTAATGGTTTTCCATTAACATTTAGAGATCGGATTAAGTATGATGAGCCTCAATCACTTGAGGAATTCATTGGGAAACTGAAGGATTTCTATGAAGAGGCAAATCGTAAGAATGAGTCTCATCAAGGATGGAAAGGAAAAGACATGGTTAAAGGTAAATGACAACCTAAGGGAGAAAGACCTTAAAATGCATAGGAGAAAGAAAATGTGGCACCTAAAAATAAGTTTAATGCAGCTAGACAAGGACATGGATCACAAAAACAATAAAGAGGTAATGGTACTAGATGGTTGGAGTGTTGGACATGTGGTGAGGAACACCTTAGGAGATATTGTCTGAAGAATCAAGGTGGTAGGCCTAATATATAAAGTGTGTAGGAGGCATAGACTGTTGGGGATGTTGGGTAGAGAATTCCTCATATTTATTTAGTCATGGAAAAAATACAGGTAGAGCACCAAACATCTATCATTGAGATGGATGGTAAGCTTTGTGATCAAGTTATTTCTATTTTGACTAACCCTAGATCTAATTATAGTTATGTTAGTCTTGACTTGGTGGATAAGTGTGATTTGAGTAAGGAATTGCATGCAGAATATTGTTTAGTGTAGTTGGCTACCGATATAAATAAATGAGTTCATCATTAGGTAAGAGCTTGTGCATTTGATTTGATTGGTATGCCTACTGCAACACATTTGAATGTATTACCATTGGGATCATATAGTATGTTGTTGGGCATGGATTGGTTGTATCTTGATAGGACCAAGGTGGACTATTATGACAAAGCCATTGAGTGTGTGGATGATAATGGGGAACCGAGAGTCTTACAGGAAAAGAAGAAAGACAAATCAGTTAGGATGGTGATATCTATGCCGGAAAAATGTAGTCATACAAAAGGATGTGTGTTATTCGCAGTGCACATTTCTAGTGAGAAAGGTAAGGAAGTTGAGGATGAAATTTTTTTGATCAGGTACCTAGTTCTACAAAAGTTTCAGGATGTATTTCCTGAGGACATTTCAGAGTTGCCACCTCAAAGGTAGGTAGAATTTTTTATTGAGTTAGTGCCAGGGGAAGCTCCAACATCAAAATCACCTTACAGGATCAGCACACCTGAGTTGGTAGAGTTGAAGTTGTAGTTGAAGGAAATGTTGGACAAGGGATACATTAGGCCAAGTGTATCACCTTAGGGTGCACCAGTGTTATTTTCAAAGAAGAAGAATGGTACTCTCAAATTGTGCATTGATTACAGGTAGTTGAAAAAAGTGACCATCAAGAACAGGTACCCATTACCGAGGATTGATGATTTGTTTGATCAGCTGAAGGGAGCAACCATGTTCTCTAAACTTGAGGTAAGGATACCATTAGGTACACATCAAATAAGAGGACATATACAAGACCGCATTCAAAACAAGGTATCAACATTATGAGTTTGTTGTAGTTCCATTCAACTTGAATAATTCCCTAGCTACATTTATGTGTTTGATAAACAATGTGTTGCGTCTTTATTTGGATAATTATTTTATTGTGTTCATTAATGACATATTGGTGTATTCTAAAAATGATGAAGATCATGCCAAGCATTAAGCAACAACGTTGAGGTTTTTGAGAGAGAATCACTTGTATGCTAAGCTCAACAAGTGCAGTTTCTTTCAGACTGAGGTACACTACTTGGGACATGTTGTTTCCAAGGAGGGTGTAGCAGTGGATCATGAAAAGATAAGGGACATCATGGAGTGGGTAGCTCCTATAAATGTAAATGAGGTGAGATCCTTCATGAGGTTGGAAGTTTATTACCAGAGGTTCATCATGAAATTCTCACAGATTTCTTATCCTAAGTCATCATTGTAGAGGGAAGGTAAGAAGTTTGATTGGACAAAGGAGTGTGAGGCCAATTTTGAGCAGCTTAAACAGTTTTTGACACATGCTCAAGTGATAAAGATTGTAAATCTGGATAAGGAGTTTTTAGTATGCACATATTCTTGCAAGAGAGGACTTGGTGGGGTCCTTATGCAAGGTGGATAGGTGGTATGATATGAGTCACGAAAACTAAATGAGCACAAGTAGAACTACCCGACACATGATCTTGAGTTAGCAGTGATCATACAATCATTGAAGATGTGGAGGCTCTATCTCCTTGGCAAGAGGTTTGTACTAATGAGTGATCACATTGGGTTGAGGTGCTTGTTTGACCAACCGAATCTAAATGCCAGGAAAGATAGATGGTTTGGCACAATCAATGAGTTAGACTTGAAGATTAGGTACATCAAAGGAAAGGAGAAAAGGGTTGCAAATTCTCTTAGTAGGCGGGTACAAATAAATCACATACCAGTTATGAGCTCCTATGTGACAAATTTACAAGATAGGATCTTGTAGGCCGGTTGGCATGATGACATGTATATGGATATTATGCATAGGTTGTAGCAGAGTACAGGTATAGGTACAAGTAGTGGTAGAGGTACAGGTGCTGGTGTATAGGATTTGGACTACCGTGTCATGGAAGATGGGTTGGTCATATTTAGAGATGGGATATACGTGTCAGACAACAGTGAGGTCAAGAAGGTGATCTTAAGGGAGTTTCATCCAAAACCATATTCAGGTCACTGGGGCTATCAGAAAACATTGATTGCAGTGAAGAGGTTCAATTATTGGCTGAATCTAAAGAAGGATTTCATAGCGTTTGTAGCTAGGTTTTTGGAATGTCAGATGGTCAAGGCAAAGTGTAAGAATCTAGGTGGACTACTACATCCAATCGCAGTTCCAGAATGGAAATGGGAGGTCATTTCCATGGATTTTATCACAGGTTTTCTGAGGATAGTGAGACAACATGATGCTATCATTGTTGTTGTGGACAGGCTGAAAAAGGTTTCACATTTCATTCCAGTGATGTCTACATTCTAAGCTACCGATGTCGCACAGGTATTCATCAGAGATGTGGTCAAATTTCATGGAGTTATAAAGAATACTATGTCAGGCAAAGATAAAAAGTTCACTTCCAAGTTTTGGAAGGAGTTGTTTGCAGGTTTGGGCACAGAGTTGACCTTTAGTACTACTTATCTTATGAATATAGATGGACAGACTAAGAGGGTCAACAGGATATTTGAGGACATGTTGAGGATGTATGTGATGCATCGGTAGTGAAAGTGGGAAGAGTATCTTCCACTGGTAGAGTTCGCTTACAACAATGGGTATTAGTAATATTTGAAGATGAGTCTATTCGAGGTATTGTATAGGTGGAGTTGCAATACCCCCATCAATTGGAGAAATCTGGTGAACATGATGTTGATTAGACCGGACATGTTGGCATAAATGGAACAGGAAATGTAGGCAAACAAGAAAAATGTACAGGCATAACAAGATAGGAAGAAGAGCTATGCAAATCATAACAAGTGCACTTGCACATCAAACAAAGAAGAGATCCTTGCGGATTGGATCATGTTGCAAGTTGGCACCCTGATGTTGTGGAAATTTTAAGATTATTGAGAGGATTAGGTCAGTGGTCTGTTGACTTGCATTTCCTCCTGTAGTAAAATTCCATGATGTTTTCCATGTGTCATTTCTTAAAAAGTATGTTAAAGATGTTGATCATGTGATTGACTAGTCTGTATTACAGGTGGAACTAGATGAAGAATTCTAGTCAAAGCCTCAATGTATATTGCAAAAAAAGGTGCTCATGCTCCTGAACCAGATTAAAGAGCAGCAGAAGCACTTTTGGCTTGATGAAGCTACATGGGAGATGGAAGAGCATATGCGGGCTATGTATCCTTCATTGTTTGTTGGTTGAGGAAAAGAAGTTTGGTGTGGTGTTTTGGTATATGTCTTTGGTATATGTTTTGGTATATGTACATATGTATCTAGATGTAAATACCTCTATGAGCTGTGTTATAAAGCTCCAATAAGTGGTATGGGTATCATGTCATTATAGTTGTCATGTTGGTTTTCTTTTCATTAGGGTGATCATTGTAAATACTACATCATGCTATGATATAAAGCTCCATGAGAAATATGGTTTCCTTCCAGCGGTTTTGCCGAGGTATACATGTGAATGAACACTAAGGATGATGTCTCCCAAGGGGGAGGGTTCTATATAACAACCCTGGTGAAAATTCCATGTAATAAAAGTTAAAAAATAATGACCATGGTTGATGGGGCACCTATTCCAAGTCGAATGTTGGGAAGACATCCTAGTGGGTGTTCATTTGGTTTATTATGGCTAAGGAAATTGGCAAAAGCAATGACTAAGGCTTTTGAAAAGAAAAATGGCATTTTTGGCACATGTATTTATGAAAATAATGGAAATTAGGAGAAAAGGAAGGTGAAAGGTCACATGTTTCATGTGAGGAGGAAAATGAAGGAAAATAATGGAAAATGAAGAAAAATAGAGGCATAATTTATAAAAAGGCTTCTGAGGATCAGTTTGTAACCTTTTTTAAGTTCAATTTTGAAGCTCTCTCATTATTCTCTCTCTCTCTCTCTCTCTCATACTCTTGAACCCTTGAGTTTTCTTGGAGCACTTTGGCATTGGATCAAGAAAGGAAAAGAAGGCGAGATGAAGGAAGGAGCAACCAAGGAAGGGCAGGATCAAGAAGCTACAACATGATTATTTGTAGGAATTGATTTGCATGTGTGATTTCCTTGCTAGATTTGGCATGTATGGTATTGCATGTGGTATTGATAGTGTTTTCATCCTAGCCTTTCCATTTTTAGATAGCCTTGATGAGATGGGTTCTCATACTTTGGTTCAGCTGGAGTGCCGGATGGATTAGATGCTGAGTGAGGTGGATATTCGAAAAGAAAAACACATGGCCTAGTGGTCCCTAAACCAGACAGTGGATCACGATAAAGAGACTGGATTAGTAACCCCTGAGATAGACTGTGGGTTGCAGTAAATCTAGGAATATGTGCCTTGGAGGTCCTAGGAATCCTTATTAGTCAATGGAGGGATATATGGTAAAGCCAACATGTGGATTTGTCTCCATTAGGCCTAGTAGTCCCGAGATGGGATTTATGGTAAAGTATAGAGAGTGGGTCTCAATGTAAGGACTAGTGATCACTAGATCAGACTATGGATTACAGTAAAGCTTGAGAGACTAGGAGACACTAAAATTCCTCACAATGTAAGTGGATAACTCCAGTAGCATCCATGCTTGTTTGGTTATCTTTTGTTGGTTATGAGTCCCACATTCATGCTTGGAATATGACACATGGATGATTAGCTGAAGAGAGCTCTGGCTCAGCCAATTTATGGTCAGGTGGAATGTGGTATTCCCATCCCTGATTGGTTTCCATATTCATTAATGAGAAATTCGTTCCCTTGATTTTTCATGTGTAAATTTACTGGTTTATATGTGGATTCTATGGCTGATGTATTCATGGTATTTCTATTTTTGTTATGTCGGTTATGTATATGTTTTACGATAGTAGCCATGTATGGCTCTCATCGTGTTTGTACTTGTAAATGAATGAACAATGTATCTATGACCTAATATATGATAATGCAACAAATGATATAAGGGAACAATGCTTCATGGAAATTCTCAAATAAGTATGAGACCCTGATGCTTGAATATGTTTTTTACACCTATAGCTTACATATTTGTGATATGTTTCATGAAATTCTTGTCATGGCTAGCAGAGCTCAAGTTAAGGGGTTGAAGTATTTACATTTGCATCATTGTTTCCTTGTTATCTTTATGTTATGAAGGTTCCATTTAATTTTGGGCAGTGACCTGGGCTCTAGGCTTGAAAAAGTGGCTCAGATCTCGGGGATGCTAGCACAACACTGAGAAAAATAGTCCCTGGACGTTGGAATGCCTTTTCATGAGAGAATCTAGAGCCTCCTGGATGTTGTTAGACCCATAACATGGGACCATCTAGAGGTCAAGTGGTATAAAACCTTAGCGGGGCCCAGAGGCTAGCTACATGAGTGGTTGGGATGGTTCTTGGGAGTCCTGTAACTGATGTGGAAGGTCTATATGTTGTGTTTCCATCGATTCCACTTCCTTAAGGTCAAATAAGAATCATGTTGAATCCAATCATAGTAGCCTCTCATCACATGTTTACCTTGGTTGGCCAGTTACTTGGGTAGATGTGGGAGGAGGGTGTTATAGTTAGGGTCAGAAACCCTAGAGTTGCCATTGGAAGTCACTATGCTAAAACCCCTTACAAAACTAATGACCATAACAAAACCTCAAACAAGTAAGAAGATATTATCCAAGGAAAGTTATTAGAAATAGAGTACCTTCATGGGATGTTGACAATAGAAAGAAAAATATAGTTAAAAGAGAATATGACAAGGGGAATTTTCATACACAGATAAACCTTTAAAAAAAGACTAATAGGAAGATTTTCTAGAAAAAAAAACAAAAAAAAAGAACTCTTGAATGAAGAAATGTTAGGGTTAAGGTTTCTAGGGAATCTCATGATGAGGGAGCTCGTCATGAAATTCTCCTTGAGTGGCCTAAATCATAGAAAAACCCTTTGAAAATCCATGAGGTTGTGACTAATAAAACCTTTAAGAAGAACTAAAACACTTGCAAAGACATATGAACCTTAATAGAATGTAAAACTATGGAAACGATAACAAATATATAACATGTAGTCATACTACAAAGAGAATGGAAATTTTCTAGAAGAAGATTCACTGAGAACATGGACCCAATTTATGACATGTACATGTCTATGATGTTACTGACTTTTGGACAATGTTCGTAAGGAACTTACCTTATTAAACAAGGGAAAGTTCCTTGTGGCTATGGAAAGGCTCGTTATGGGAGTTACAGAGCCCATTCATGCACAACAACACAACCAAAATGAGCACCATCGACATGGTTTCCCTAACTTCCTCCTAAGTCAATCCTTGTCATTCAATTAAGGAAAACAAATACGTTCCATTGAAAATGAAACTTGGTGAAGGTTCCACGGAGAAATAGTGTCCCAAAGCCACATGTTAGAAAGTTATGCGATACTAATTCCAACTGGAAGTTGTCATAACAAGCACTACCTTCAGAGACTCTTAAGAAAACTTCCAAAAATCATCAACATGTTCCAAGAATTGATCACATTAACTCATAGCCATTATATGTTACACTATAAACATTGTGTAACATGTGTGCATTTCCAAAGTCGTTGTGCCAGGGCTTAATTATTTGCCACACCTGATGCACAATGTGAATGCCAAAAATAATATCCATTAGGATGAGTGATAATATGTATAAAGATTGATTTTTTCATGAGAAGAGCTGATATTTCCACATATTTATTTATTGAAGTATATGTATGTAAAACCAAAAATTTGTTACAAAATTATTCTCCTGCAAGGAACGATACAAGGAGAGTACGGTTTAAGAAAAAAGGTTAATATGAAATGATAAGAGTTTGAGTATGGAAGAAAAGTATAAGTAGAACAAATCTTGCATCATCATACTTGCAACATTAATATTAACTTAAAAAGAAAAGTTTATAAAATAGACTTGCATAAAATTATGTTCCATGATTATATATTAAGTGAGTGAATAATTATCATCGTTTGCATCAAGTTGAAGCAAGAAGGTAAGACCAATATGGATTCTGGTGAGAAAAATATTAATGTAAGAGAAAAGTTTGGATATTAAAAAAAAAAATAATGCAATTTTTTTCAGGAGTAAATAATTAATTTTCTTTATAAGAAGAGAGATGTTACATGGATGACACATTAATTGAGCATGAAGGAGTGCGCTCTTCTATGGCGCTATACTAGAGTGCAAGTCTTCATCATTTTGGAGTGTGCTTTGTTCGAGGAAAGTGATTTTCTCTTTCTTTTGTGTGTGTGTTGCATGATGAATAAAGCTAGTTACTAAGTCAAGAAAATCTATGTCTTCACCTATCTTTGGATAAGATAACACAAATAATATTAAGCATGAGGTGATGACACTTAGAAAAAAATGACTTATGAGGATGTGACACTTAGAGAAAACACAAGGATAGTCAAGCAAACAATGTGGCGACACTAGATAGCTTGGAATGACAATTCAAGGAGGCACCAAAATTGAGTTAGGAAAATAAATTGGAGGGTTGTTGTCATGATGACAATGGGACTCCACTTAATTAGTTGTGAAGGTAGAGAGATACACAATATTTATGATTAAAGTACTAACAACAATCGTATAAGCCCAATGTTTTCTTTGGTGTTATTGCAAACAACAAATATGCATTGTTTAATACTAAAATATTAGCAATAAAAACTTTTAGTACAAAGTGTGACAATTAAAACATAGAAAGCTTCGTCTGCACAATGGGATTTCTCCTACTTTTCTCACATATGCCTAATTTGAAACATATTTAGAAATATGAACATATGCATTATTTACAATTAAAATTGTGTTAATAATATAAGCATAAATTACACATTTTTAATACTAAAATATATAATCAATTAAATAGAAATAGTATCCATTATTTATAACTAAAATATTATCAATAATTTAAGCATAGACAATGCTATTAAGAAAATATTCATTCTTTAATACTAAAATATTAGCAAAAAAAAGTATTTTGTGATAAATGTGGCAATCCGCACATTTAAAGCTTCCTCTGCACAATAGACTTCTTATGTATGCCTAATTTGAATCATATTTGGAAATACAAAAAGGTATTTGGAAATACAAAGATGAGGATTATTTACACTTAAAATATCACCAATAATATCGTATATGTTAATCACCTACTAAAATATTAGCAATAAAAGCCTTTAATGCCAACATATTTATCAATTAATAACATGACTAACTAAAAGGAGCAGGGTTTTTATTATGGTTTTGTGTGGGAGATTTGTTATGAAATATGGAACAAATGCATGTGTTATATTATAAGCATATGCATTTTCTATTGATAATAAATAATCTGGAAAATGAGTTAATGTGCGAGAGAAGAGGTGGTTTCGTGATTGCTCTCACAATGTGTTATTCCTCTTAATAGGTTTTGTGTTGAACATTTTATTGTGTAGAGATTTTACTGTCTTGGAATTTTATATTCGAAACTTTATTCGATAGGGATGAAATTAGAATGTGGTATTTTTGGAAAACGTTGGATGCATAGGGAAATTAATGTTAAAGTTAAAGTTAACATGTTATTATTATTATTTTCATTTTGTGGAGTTTTGACTATGCAAAAGATGAGATACGTGTGTTGATTCTTCGAATAAATGCTTGCATTAGTCATAAAAGAAAATCACTAAGGACTTACTTTTATAGATAGAAATTTAATGTTCAAAATTTCAAAAAAGAAATGACATTCTTCAAAATTGGGTTATAGAAGCTATTCTAAATTAATCTACTTTCTTAACGGGAAAAAAACAAAACAACTCTGTAAATTCATCTAGGAACATGTGGCGTTGATTATTTTCTTTATTTTTAAAGGAAGACATTAAACGTAAATATTACTAGTCCAACATTAGTTCTTTCTATTATTATTATTATTACAGTTTTTGCTATCTACCAGTCCAAATTTCTTAAGCACCTAATACATATGTTTAATATTTATATGTTAATGTCAAAATACCACTTACTAATTTTGATTGTGTTGTCTGTAGAAGCATCTGCCAGGTGGTAATCATGTAATATTTTTAGCATACATGTTACAAACACATGTGAAACTATTTTTTGGAAGAGTAGATATAAATAGAATCCTCGTCTGGGTTGTATGATATGGTTTTGGGAATTTCAGACCATCAAAGACTATCATTTAGAACGAAACTGAAAAATGTGTAGCATTAGTGACATGTTAAGAGTGAACTATTAGTTCTATATGTGAGTATTAATAACGTCTATACAATATATGGTACAATCCTCTGGTAATGATAACAAAGTTACCGATCAAACGAGAATTGAGAATTCAAAACAAGAACTCAAGTGAAAAAACCCCAAAAAGACATGGAAAAACAACCTGAAAAAAAAAGTGTGTATGTTACATCAGCACATTTTTTTTTGGGGTAAATTTTTAACATTGTTAAAAAATGACAGTAAAAAACCAATTTTTTTTGTGTAAAAAACACCCTGAAATTGAAACATGTTGATGTTGCATCAAAACTTTTTTTTGGTGGGTTAAATTTTCAGCATTTTTTAGCAATGTTGTTAAAGATATAATATCATGATTACGAAAAACCTTAAAATTCCAATGATTTTCAAGCATGGCATTAAAAATTAAATATCGTGTCTTTGAAAATTTCAATAATTTTCAGCCATGGTGTTAAAGATAAAATACTTATAATTGTTTCAATCATCGCATTAGGGATAAAATATCATGACTCAGAAAAACCTTCAAATTTTGACAGTTGTCAACCATGGAATTAAAACCAAAGATCACGACTATAAAAAACGTTAATTTTTCAACATATTTCAACTATAGCATTATGGAAAAAATTATATGACTAAAAAAACTTTAAAAATGAACGCCTAAATGAAAGAGTTATTATACCAAGAGTAATTTTTTTTTTAAAGGCTAAAAGTACAACTCTCTTCAAATCTAGCCTAAGGAAATTTATCCATTGCAATAAAAACCTTAAAATCAACCATCAAAACAAAGTATCCATTTTTAATGGGGCATTAAAATTGATTTTATTTTTATTTTTTATTAACTATGGTATTTCAATTGTAACAATAAATGATATCATGGCAATATCAATGTATAATTTAAAAATTGAACATTAATTTCTAATATGTTTTTACTTTTAATCAAAATATCAATACTGGTAGATTGAATGAAACATGGATTATTTCTCTAAGTTATTGTTGCGTTGTGGATATTCTAGACAAATGAATTCTTCATAATTAAAACATATAATCCCACAAACACAGAAATGACTCATAACTTCATGTAAGATTATATGGAAGTTAAAATATTTATTTCAAGTTACCATGCAAAGATCATTTACATAGAATGTCTTATACAATTATTCAAAATCACTAAAAGGTTTTTGCACACCATTAGAATCTACAACATCTTCAGATGAATCATTATATGTAGATTAATATGATCATAATCTTCTCTTTCATCAACTAGTGCCTCATCTAAGTCAACATCCATGCCCACCATTTCAAGTTTCAAAATTCTAGATCTACGACTGGGTTCAATAGACTCCCATCTTAACACTATTTCTTCTGGTAGCAACCTCTTCAGAATATCTACGGTTATGAAGAGAAGAGTTATTCTCTTTGTTAAATTGAAGTCATAAACAAGTATGTCAACATCCTCCATTTAAAGAGGTTTATGCGGTGACGATTCCTATTTGTACCCTTTCTTTTTCTCTTTTTGCCAATTTTTTTATTATCTACAATCTCTAGCTTGTACACACCATTGAATGGGTGTGTATGTGTGACATACCAATTCCTTTCAATAGTTGTAATATCTTCATTTTATTTAATGGATTTTATAGCCTTTGCAACCTAGAATGGATAGCAATGTGGACTTCCATCTGTTAACACTGCAATCATGCAACCCTTGATAACATCTTGCACAAAACCCCCGTAAAGTTCTTCCATGGCTTTACGTTGTGCACGTGATATTCTAGAACCAATATACATTTCTCTTTCCTCTACCTATGAAGAATTAATAATACCTTGATATTCTTGATGTTCAACAATGTTTCTTTCCTCATATTCATTTGGCATATTTTGTGGCAAAATAAATGGAGTCTTCAAAAGTATATCTTCATTTCTTGATATTGAAATCATTTCACTTTGATCATTGAAAATAGAATCCTAGCAAACAGAATCAACAAAATCAAAGCACTCATACATATCTATAGTAGATTTTTTATTTTCTTCCAAGCATTCAAAATAATTTACATCTCTTTTATGCCTTTGTGCATTATGGATTTCAGCAATTGGTTGTAGTAACAATATGTAATAGCCCTCATCAAAATTCCATTTAAATAAAGTTAACAAAGGGAAAATAATAACCAAGGTCGTGGGACACTTATTCCAAGCTGCATTTTTGGCAAAAAATCCTAGTGTGGGTGTTCATTTAGTTTATTATGGCTAAGGAAATGGCAAAGGAAATGGCAAAGGATTTGGAAAGGCATGAGGCATTAATCGATATTTTATCTATGAAAATAATGGAAATTAGGAGAAAAAGAAGGTTAAAGGTCACATGTTGCATGCAGGGATAGAAATGAAGGAAGATAATGGAAAATTAAAGAAAATAGAGGCCTCATTAATAAAAAGGCTTATAAGGATCAGTTCAGAACCTTTTTGTTAGTTTAGTTTTGGAGCTCTCTCTCTATTCTCTCTCTCATACTCTTGAAAACTAAGAGCATTCTTAAAGCACTCTAGAATTGGATCAAGGAAAGGAAAGGAAGGACCTATAAGGCAAAGATGAAGCAAGGAAGAGTAGGATCAAGCAACTACGATGGGGTTATTGGTAGGTATCTATTTGCATGTGTGATTTCCTTACTAGTTTTGGAATTCATAGTACATGCACGTGTGTATTTGGTTCTCCCGCTGTCATTGGCATGGGTTTTTCTAGGTGTGACAATGTTCTTCAGCCTTGTCTTTCCATTTTTAGATAGTCATGGTGTGATGGGTTCTCTTGTATTTGGTTGAGTTGGATTGCCATATGGTTTCGAAACTGAGTGAGGTGGTCTCTAAAAACACATGGGTTAGGAATCCCTAAACCAAAATGGGATTGCGGTAAAGCCAGATTTTGTGTGCCTCGGTGGGCCTAGGAATCCTTGATCATTGTATGGTGGGATATATGGTAAAGCCTAGAGGTGTGTGCCCTTGATCATGCCTAGGAATTCTTGGTTGGTGAATGGCAGGATATACGGTAAAGCCTGGACAATGAAGTATTGATTAGGCCTAGGAGTCTTTGACCATTGTATGGCAGGATATACGGTAAAGCCTAGAAACTAGGAGACATGTGAATTCCTCATGGTGTAGGCATAGAAATACGGTGGAATACATGCTTGTTTGGGACCTAGTGATCCGGTGGGGGATTGCAATAAAGCCTGTGGAAACCTAGTTTGGTTTGGTTTTGAGTCTCACATTCATGCTTGGAATATGGCATGAGGGTGATTAGTTGAAAGAAATATTTGGTTCAGCGAATCTATGATCAGGTGGTTCATGGAAGTCTCAAAATTGGTTGGATTTTGCATTCATTAATAAAATATATTTCTCCTTAGTAATTCATGTGTAAATACACTGGCTTATATGAGACTATTATGGCTATTATATCCTTGTTATTTATGTTGGTTATATGCTAGTTATGAGTATGTTTTATGGCAAACTTGATGTATGGTTTCCATCATGTTTTGATTAGTGATTGAATGTAGAATGAATATATGACTTAATAGATGAAATGCAACTATTGGGATATTGAAACAATACTTATTTACGAATCTCAGATAAGTATGAGACCCCTATGCTCAAATCTGATGTTATGACCTGTAGATAGCATATTTGTGACATGTTTGACGAAATTCTTATCATGGCTAGTAGGGGTATAGTAAAGTAATTGATAAAGTGCTTTCATTAGTACCTTTTTTTCAATGTCATTTATCATTTCTGAAGGTTTCATGAAGTTCAAGGGAGTAGTCTTAGCCCTGACCCTGAAAATGTGGTACAAAATCTAGGGTCATTGGCTCAGAACTAGCTAAAAAGGTCCACAGTTGTTGGCATGCCCATGTTGTGGGAGTGAATGGAAGGCCTCAATTGCATGCATGGCTTATCATGGGAGAAAATTGGGTTGTAGGTCATTGAAATGTCAAATTTCCTCAAGGGTTTCTCATTTGGAAAGGTTAGTTGGCTTCTGAAGGTTTTGGAGCATGTGGTCAAACTGGTTTGGTTTTGTCGGTTTCACTTCCTTAACTATACATGGGGATTTTAATCATATCATAGTATCCTCTCATCAATGTTTACCCAAGCGGGCCAGTTAAAATGGGTAAATGTGGGAGGATCGTGTTACAGAGTGGTGTTAGAGCATGGTTCACCCCTTGGACTAGATGGGTGGTGTGTTGGTGAGGCATTCATGGGTATGCTCTATGTATTTGTTGTGTATGCTTGGTGAGGTCATGGTGTGTGGTTGGTATGATCAGGCATTGCTAACTAGATAGTGGTTAAACTTATGCTATTTGTTGATGTTATTATTATTATACATATATCATGCTAATATAGTTGACCTTGCGGATGAGATATCCTCCCCTGAGCTATACTGAGGTATGTTGATTATGTTATGTTTTGGTTTTAGCTGGCATGGTTTATTGGTGTATATATGGGTTCTCTATGTGTATGCTCTATGTATTTGTTGTGTATTCTTGGTGAGGTCATGGTGTGTGGTTGGTATGATTAGGAATTGATAACTAGATAGTGGTTAAACTTATGTTATATGTTGATGTTATTATGATTATACATATATTGTGCTAATATAGTTCATCTTGGAAATGAGATATCCTCCCCCGAACTATATTGAGTTATGTTGATTATGTTGTGTTTTGGTTTTAGCTGCTATGATGTACTGACAAGAAAGAGATCAAATATGACTAGCAAGATGGTAGACTACATTTCACGATATTCTCCCTATGGGTTATATGAGTAGTGTGGTGTTGGGAAATATTCTAACTTAGCATACACATTAAGAAGCTTGAAGGAAAAAATAAGGAGTTGCAAGGAAAAAAAATGACAGAATCATTCAAGCACATGAGAAACAAGAATAAGTTAATGCGGTAGTCCTTAAGACTTTGTCAGAATTGCAGACATAGGGACCACTTTGGATCAGCCATGGGCAATAGGATAGAACAAATGGGGCATATGGCAGTAGATCGCATGGTGGGCACGGGTCGAATAGAGATGATATAATCAGAGATGGATGGCTCCTGGATACTCCAGATAGGAGAGGTTATGTACATAGTTTCTATTCTAGTTCTAGTTCAGACAGGTATCATGGTCGTCATCATTATCATCCTTACAGGAGGAGTGGGAGGGGATATTTTCCAGATGAGTTTAAGAAAGTAAAGCCAGCTACTGTTATGCAACCAGCTCACAAAATAGAAGAAAAGATAGATCAATGGATTTAAAATCAGCCTCTTCGATGGGGAAACCTCCTTTACATAACACAAATAAAAAATTATTAGATGATTCAAATGAAAACAACTCCTTTATATATATTGGAGTCTAAGGGTTCACAATATAAATAGATCTGACATAACAATAATAATGTAAGGGAACAACAATAATAATAGTGGGCTTCTATGGGGCACAATAATAACAATATGGGGACAACATGGGCACAACAATACTAATAAAGGGATACAATGACAATAATAATAAGGGAATACACTAGTATTATAGGGACCTAACATGCTTCTCTCCTTCAAAAAAGTGTTGTCCTCAACGCTTGAGTAGTTTTGGATGCTTATGTATAAAATTCTCATCCTCCCATGTGGAATCTTTAGAGGGTAAGTTCTTCCACTTTATGAGATACTATGAAATTGATCGATTTTGTAATTGTCGATTTCTTATTTCTGTGATTGCTTCAGGTTCCAATATGATTTTTCCTTCGTTGTCAAGTTCTCGAAATATTTTTTGAACTGGGATCTTGTCACCTATAACCTTATTTAAGCATGAAACATCGAAACACTTGGGACGATGCTAGAAACTCCAATTTGTATGCCATAGAACCAATCTTTTGTAACACCTTGTACATGCTAGAATACTTTGGTAATAATTTATTTTCATTCTTAGCTTGCTTGAGGGAAATTTGTTTGTATGGTTGTAGTCGTAGAAATACCTAGCCACCTACATCAAAACTTCTTTCACTGTGATGTTGATATGCTTGTTGTTTCATTCTATTCTACGGCAAAGTGAGGTTATCCTTTAAGAGTTGGAGAACTTCTTGTTGATGCTTGATGTGATTTTCCACTAATTGAACCTTAGAATTTTATTTTAAACATGATGTAATGGACGGTTGATGATAGCCATAAAGTTTCATAAATGGGGTCATTTTTGCTATAGTATTAGAGGAAGTGTTATACCACCATTCAGAGAGAGGCAACCACTTGACCCATTGTGTTTGTTTATCAAATACAAAGCAACGAAGATATCCTTCCACACATTTTTTCACTATCTCAGTTTTCCCATGATATTGAGGATGATAAGATGATATATGAGCTAACTGAGTACCTAGACAAGAAAATAATTTTGTCCAAAATTTTCCAATGAAAATGGGATCTCTATCACTTACAATAATCTTTGGGTTTCCATGTAGCTTTTGAATTGTTTCCATAAATGAAGTAACAATTGTATTGGATTTAAATTGATGAGATAATGCACAAAAGTGTGCATACTTGGTAAGTCTATCAACTACCACCATGATGACACTCTTTCCCTCGGACTTGGGTAAACCTGTGATAAAATCCATTGAAACCTCCTCCCAACGTTGACTTGGAATGGATAAAGGTTGTTTTGACGGTGCTGGACTCACCAACATTCAGGGGATCACCCTGGTATGAAGTCCCAACTAGACCACACATCGTTTGGTGTGGGAGTTCCATCTGGTATGATGGCTCGGTTGCCATTGTCTTACGAATTTTCCTCAACTCTTGCTTTTCAGCACAGGAGAGTGGTCTGCTTTGTCTTCGAGAAGTGATGTTCGCGTGCTTGGTGATTGCTTGTGTACTTGTGTTAATGGTTCTTTCACTGTAGAGGGAGAGGGTGGGAGTGAGTCCCAAGTTGGTTGGGATGAAGTCCCAACTTGGCCAAGAACACACAACACAATAGGACGTGCACAACTTTCGAAGGAGCATTCCACATAGATGTAGCGGTCACAATGCACAAGGTAAGATAACATGTACAACACTCAACAGATGAGTTCACACAAGTTTAATGATTGTTACAACAAGTTTTATGTGAAAGGTTTGTCTACTATCTAGGGGGGTAGCCACCATGGTCGAGACAATGCTAACAACATATACAACACATTTTCATTAACAGATTTTGTATTACAACAAGTGAAATAAGTTCAAGTGTTCAACATAGGTTAAAGCAACATGCATTACAAGTGTTAAAGATCAGTCTTACAATAGTTACAATACATGTGAGAAAATGTACTGGCTTGTTAGCAGGCTTCTGAATTAGGCGCAAGTTCCAAGACACATCATTACACCATACATCACTAACCTCGAGCGTGGGGCGTTGGAGCCACCACTTACTCCTCAAAGAAAAGATTATAGACTCTCTTGGCTATGTGGGAGGAGCTGAGGTGAAAAAGTCCCTACATGTACAAATGAGGGGGTATTTATAGCCAAGGGTGAAACTGACCCTTGTGGCTATTTGACTACCCTCATGACTATTTGACTTCCATGAATTTTCAACTTTACATGACTCTTTGTACAACAAGCGGGTCTCTTGGACTTCCACGTTAAATTACATTGATTCGACAACATGGCCCATAGTGGAGATGTGAACAATATGACCCATGATATGACTCGACATGACAATGTTGGTACATTCATGTTGCCACTGGAATGCATGTCGAGCTGCAATGTTTCTTCGTGATGGATGTCTTCATGGTGTGTTATAGATTCACCTCCGAATGGAAAAGTGCATGGAGTTTTTGATGGTCATTGGTTCACTTGATGTTTCTTTGGCACGCTGCTCCTTGCTTGTATGTTGGAAGGATTGATAGGCTCATTTGTTCGTGAAAGGTCCATGTTCGTCTGTTCATCCGTCCATAAGCACATCTTGCATGTTTTCTCATCTGTCCATTTGTGAACACATTTTTGCATGATCATCTAATCGCGAGCACATCTCTTCATGTGCATCATTCATTTGTCCATTGGTGAACCTGTCCTTCTACATGTTCTCCCTTCATTCATCCCATTCATCATCGTGCCATGTTTGTTAGTGTACCTGTACTTGAGGTCACTCATGACGAGAGGGCATCAAATCGAAAAACTCTTAGTCTACCATGACACATGATCATTTCAGATGCAGGTGACCGAGAGAGGCAGCAAGGTTGGGAGGTGGGAAGATGGCTCTAGGCACTACTGATGAAAACTGCCCAAGAGTCATTGGGTGATGAATATGGGAAATCCATGTCGATAGTGACTGTCTGCGAGGTCTGGCTCATTTGGATGGAAAAGCTACACAAATTTTGGGATGGACATTCAAGGCTTCAGGAAGGCAAGGAAGACAAAATCTGTACACTTTCTAGAACGAGCGGGCAACAAGGGCTTGATAGAAAAATTTGCATAATTTTATGGAGGAAGGCTACATGGAGGATCATCATGCAGATATTGTGCAGTTGTTTGGAGGAACTAGCCGAGAGCCTGGCACCCAAAACTACATAATTCCTAAAGGGAACTGGCAGCTGGTTGCTCTGTCACTAGCAGCAGAAACTATGCAATTCCCAAGGGGAATAGGTAGTCAGCTGCTGGGAGATTGGTAGCAGAAACTGTGCAATTCCTGGAGGGAACTGGTAGTCTACTGCTATGAGCTTCTAATGAGGGAAACTACACTAAGGGTAGGAGGTTGGCTTGCTCATCATCTCTGTGCAATTTCTGAGCTAAGTGGATTGCTGGGAAGCAGAAGGTCTGCTCATGAAAACTGTGCAATTTTCTGGATGAACAATCGATCGATTGTTGGGAGGAATGATTCGGAAAAATACACAATTTTCTGAGGGAGACAGGGACGAGCACTGGGTATCTATCTGACCCGTCTATTCAATTTCCTGAGTTAGTAGAGTGGGCAAGGTCAGTAGCCTTTGTGCAATTTTTTAGGGGAGTCAGTTCTGGGGTGGCTGTTGGGTTCGACACTTTGGGTGGCCACTATGAAAGTTGATTAGATTTCTTGCGAGTAGTGCAACTTGAAAAGACATGCTTGGTGCTTCTACTTTGTTCTAGGTGACAGTTGATTGAGTCAATGGCGGGGTGATCGTCTAACTATCATATGGGAGTCTCGTCGTCAAAACTTCAACAAAATGACTAAGTGTGTGAACGAGTGAAATATGAAAATGTGATCTTGCAAACACACACCAACATGACTTGACGATGAGACGACTCAAACCAACCCAACGCACATGTTCAAGATGACTAACCTATGGTGCAAGCGACAAGTGCGACACTCATTATTTATCATTGATCGACCATGACGATGCTTGTGTGACCATGGATGTGACTCCATGTGTGTGTGCAATATATGATTTCATAGCGAACATAACATGTACACACGAAGTGGAAACCTTGAGCATGACCAGAACATGGTCGCAAGCAAGACATTAACATCAACATGTAGAAGCTTGTGTCGAATGAACAAGCAAGGTGGGTATGAAGGCTGACACGAGCTCATGGAGTGAGACTGAGTGTATGTAACCATCAAGTGAAACTCTCAAGGGAGGCTCCGAATTTAGGTGTAGGCCATAATTTTGGAGGGTAGTTGTAGCTGCTACAACACTTGGAGACACATTGGTAGAACTACATCTTCTTTGTTTTGGTTCATTGATAGCATAGGGCTTTGGCATTTCAGGGACTATTGAATCACTATGCAGGTTACTTCAGCCTCCCTACTTACCCCATGGACATACATGGTTCACCTTTAGCTAACTCAGTTAAACACAAACAAAAGTTTAGCTTGATCGCAGTGTTTCAAATCCAAGAAGGGTAGTTTAGCTCACAAGTTCAATATTTTCAGAGTATAAGTTTTCATCTCTGGTGTTTCTCTGTTGCCAGTAGGCTTGGACAGTACCTTGACAAAGTCACGTAGGAACACACACATTGCTCCACTACCAGCAAGCTTGGTCAACGCCCTGGTGGAGTTGCGTGCTTCACCTCTCTTTGCAAGAAGCCTTTCTCTTCTTTCGCCTTTGTATTTTTCAAGAGTATTGTGCATAGACACTTATTCATTTTTGGGGTGGAAGAGGGATCCAAACTTATTTAGAGCATAAGAGGTTGTTCCTTTAGAGAAGCATGTAAGACCTCTGACATAGGTTTGCTCGTTTAGATGTTCCTCTTCTTTGTTACTGCTAGTTGGATGAGCTTGAACACACAGATCAAAAAGCTGAGTATAGGCATGGGGATTCCCAGTGTGGACACAGGTTCATGGTTAGACCAAAACTTCCCTTATAGATGGTTCATATTTTCCATCAAGACTTCAATGGCCGAAGGTTATAACCAAGCATAGAGAAGACAAACACAAGACTAGCCAAGTTTTGTAGCGTCTAAAGTCTCTTCAAATTTTAGCCACTTACTCTATTCAAAAGCTAGAACGCAGTAGTTGGAAGTACTTATTTCCAGAAAAAAAAAAATAGTAATATATCAAAAAAACCAAACAAACATAAAAAAAAATAGTAAGAAAAAAAACAAAGTAAAAAAAAAAATAATAATCAAAGCGAACGAAATGAAAACAACAAACAACAAGCAGACTATGTACATGGCACAGGGCACAGCTTGACCTACTGGGAGTGATGCTTGAGATCTTGGCCATTGAAAAGAAGGTTGTCAACCCTCCCTTCAAGTGATGATAGATGGTACATGTGCAGGCCAAGCTTCTCGTGGACCAACATAAGACTACAAGGTTCTATTACTGAAATTTGGTGGTATCCCAAAAGACCTTTAGGTGAGGATGATACTGCTACTTCAGACATTGCGTGCATCATAGGCTTTGATGATGTCACAGGGTAGTTGTTTCTATTCTAGGAGCAGTTCAAGGTTATGAAATCGATGCATAAGTGAATTTCCCCAGATTTCTTATGTGCAAAACTTAAATTAGAAACCCATGTATGTTGACAAACTTTGTAAGGAACCCAAACATCCAACAACTTAGTAAATTCGTTTTGTATAAGGAGTTCAAACAACATATGTGTTTTACCTGACTTTTGCTGCAATGATTTGGCTCTTCCTTTACCTATAATCTCATGTTAGGTTATTCACATGTCGTATTTACTCTGGTTGTCATCTACCCATGTGGACACAACCTGATATTATTTGATCAGGCAGTCAAAAGCTGATCACTGTTGCAGCGTGTAGTTTGTACCAAGATTGACTATCTTTGGATCATGATTGGTCCCCAAGTTGCTTTGTTCATTTGTAGTGGTTGGCTTGTGTGTTCAGTCGTTTCCTGGCCCTTGACCGAAGTTCTGCAAATCATAGAGCTTGTTGAGAGAAACTAACCCCTTGAGGATGGGGTTTCCTTTCTAGCCCTCCGCAGTAGTTTTTAGAAGCTGCTTGTGCTTACCTTCATCAGTTGTTATGTCCTTGAAAGTATAACCACCGTTCACAGAGTGTAGTGTCACTTTAAGTGCGACCATGTTGGGGATTATGGTCGTTTATAAGTCCAATGCGAGTGCTTTGTACTAAACAATGTTGTTTATGCATTTAGACTCCAAGAAGCTTGAAATCATGCATTTCCTCTTGTTTTGGGCGACTGAGATACACCTGGTCCTTGATTCGTCATGTGTCTTTGATTCATCAAAATCCATGGCCCACAACTTGTTTATACATGAACCGTTTGACATGCTTGTACTATTGCTACTGATGTTGCTGCTACTACTAGTATTATTGGTACAATGAATTGTACAAGTTTCATTACCATTAGTTGGGCAAGGAAGGAGTCCCAACTGTGCATCTAGTGGGGTTGGAGCTGGCCATGTAGGATAACTCCAATGATGTTTCAAGGAGGTAGCTACCAAACATAAGATCTCCAAAGGCCAATGATTCATTCTTTCCATTAAGGGGAGTGACATTATGCTTCATGTACCTCTAAGATAAAACCCGAATTTCGCTGCACTTTCCCTTGTATGGAAGCCACATGAGAGACTAGTTTGTAGCAAAATATCCATCTAGCTTGATGGACCAGTCTCTGCTAAGTAGTAGACCATATGCTTCCGGTATGTCCACAACCACTATGTTAATGCATTGGTGGACTCGACCATCATGAGATAGTTGAATGATCACGTCTTGGATTCCACCAATGCTTGGTACTACATTTGATCAAGTTGGATGATCTGCGAGGATGTCTCGCTCCATTGTACATTGATCTTTTTCACAATGGAGAGCGGCATGGCGTTGGCTGCCACGCCAAAATCAACCAAGAAGTTGTGAACATTGCAATTGAAAATTTCAAAATATAGTAGGAATGGAGGGAAACTTGAGTTAGCTTCTTCCATTCGGAGTGTATTGAGGACAGTGGAAAGTGATCTGGGAGGTGTGCTTGCTCCCTTGCTAGTAGAGGTTGTGCTATCCATTGCTGTCTATCCCAATGCATGCAACAGGATATGTCACTGACTCTGGATCTTAACTAACTCGAACAAACTGATGTTCGCTCAAGTTTTCTTCATGTCATCAAAAATGTTGTAGTCCAGAGGTAGTAGACTTACTGAGGTTTCCAGGATAGAACAGATGTTTATGCTATGTGGCGGAGTGCTATTCATCTTGCTACTCATAGATTCCCCCTTGTCCTTTCCTGTCTTCCTGGACTTGTTTTTTGTTTTTTGCTTTGGCGCATCCAGTGGGTTAGCCTTCCTCATCAACAATCTCATCTTCTCTTGCATTTCCCCAAGTGTAGGGTGAGTCCCTTTACTCCTAATATTGTCATGATAATTTTTCTTTTGGGGTTGCTTCTCAGTGCTCATCTTCGACATCACTTGCGAGCATTGATATGTGTTCACAAAATGCCCAAACTTGATGCTTCATCAGGTGAAACCTCTTCATCATCATTAGTGTTTGTCGGCTGCTCCTACATATTACTTTCCGCCTTGAGTGTATGATTGCAGACAGAGCTAACAACTCGCTTCCAATCCAAATAAGAGCTCTTGGGGTGATGTTCTTCATGGAAGGAATAGAACTTAGGATCTACACATTGTTTAAGTTGGAACATAGAATTTTGTGTAGTTTTTGAAGGGAATTGGTCACTGCTTGATGAGCTGCTCGATGAGATATTTGCCTGTCTCTGTCTGGGCAGATGGCTTCTTGTAAATGTGTCCATTTTCCATGGTTTGAGCTTGGGCACTTTCGTGGACAAGCTCTTGATGAGGCGAGTGAGGGTTTCAATGTCAGTTGCTTCCTTATCTCTATGCTTACTCACCATCACTTGGGATTTCCTGTTTGCATCTTTGGAGTCCTTTGTAGATTCATCGTCCTTGATGAATCCAATTGTGTGCATGTCTTTCTCAACAAAGATAGCCTCTTCATAGTTTTCTAGGAGCGTTCATTTCGCAACTTGTTTGATGAACTGTGTAATGCTGGTTGGTAGTGTGGACATGTAGTAATCAACCATGATGGAGTCATGAGGTTTAGTAGCCACTAAAAACTTGTTCAAAATGCGTGTAAACCTCTGATTGAAATCTTTCACTTTTTCTTTTCCCTCCATCTTAAGGATTCCCAATTCTTTGAGTAGCATGGTTGGGGTCTTGTCATCAACAAAATTTTCAAGGAACATGCATTTGAATTCCCCCCAGTTCTATATAGAGTTTGGTGGAAGGTTGTGATACCATGCAGCTGCATGACTATCCAAGGTACATGGGAACAATCTACATGCTACATCATCATACTATACCTCAAGGGTCTATAGCTGTAGGTGGAAGTTGTCCAAGTGGTCTTCTGCCTTCAACATGCTGTCAGGGTTGCACTTGATTTTCATTCTCTCCTGTTACCTCGACATCTTGTGTAGAAAAACAGGGAGAGCCAATGGTCCCTAAGTCATCCATTCAAGATTTGGGTCAGCCATTTCGTCTTCTTCTTCATCATCCTTCTCTCTTTCAGAATCCAACTGTTCCAACTATGAGTTCGTTGGTTCATCTATGCCTCCACCTCCTCCGCCTCCTCCGCTGCCTTCGATCCCAAGATCACAATAGTGTCTTGTTCGCCTTACCAGAATACTGCAGGTTCCTCTCCATATTCTATAGCTTTTGCTAGACCTTGAAGTGTGGCAAGGACTACTTCTTCCACCAATGATATAATAACTCCTGTAGGAGTGGCTTTTGGATTTCTTGATGCTTATGGAAGATGTTGTATGCCTGGGATCATTCCGACTACTTTCGCAAACTAGTGAGCAATGGGAAAGACAAAGTGAATTTTATGATATGGAATCTTCTGTTCAATCTTGGGAGGTGAGGATTAACCAACTGCAGATCCTTGTGTAGGTGAGAGGGAGTGCGAGTTACTTCCTTGACCAAATGGTTGATGAATGAGTGTGAGGGGATATTCAACCATATACAATTGGTTGCCTTCCTTCTAGCGCTAGAAATGTTGATGGTGCTAAACCTACCAACATTCAGGGGATCACCCCAGTATGAAGTCCAAACTAGACCTCACACCATTTGGTGTGGTAGTCCCATCTAGCATGATGGCTTATTTGCCATTGTCTTAAGGATTTGCCTCAACTCTTGCTTTTCAACAACAGAGAGTTGTCTGCTTTGTCTTCGAGAAGCGATGTTTGCATGCCTGGTGATTGCTAGTGTACTTGTGTCAATGTTTCTTTCACTGTAGAGGGAGGGGGTGGGAATGAGTCCCAAGTTGGTTGGGATGAAGTCCCAACTTGGCTAGGAACACACAACACAACAGGACGTGCACAACTTCTGGAGGAGCAGTCCACACGGATGTGGTAGTCACAACAGACAAGGTAAGATAACATGTACAACACTTAGCGAATGAGTCTGCACGAGTGTAATGGTTTTCGCAATAAGTTTTATGTGAAAGGTTTGTTCATTGTCTTGGGGGGGTGTGGGGGGGTAGCCACCATGGGCGAGACAACATTAAAAGCATATACAATACATTTTCATTAACAGATATGTGAAATACAACAAGTGAAATAAGTTCAAGTGTTCAACAAAGGTTAAAGCAACATGCATTACAAGTGTTCAAAATTAGTCTTACAACAGTTACAATACATGTGAGAAAACATGTTGGTCTATTAGCAGGCTTTTGAATTAATCAAAAGTTCCAAGACACATCGTTACACCATACACCACTAACCTCGATCGTGGGGTGTTGGAGCCACTACTTAATCCTCAACTAAAAGATTACAGACTCTCTTGGATACGTGGGAGAAGTTGAGCTAAAAAATTCCCTATCATGTACAAATGAGGGGGTATTTATAGCCAAGGGTGAAACTGACCCTTGTGGTTGTTCGACTATCCTCATTACTATTTTACTTCCATGACCTTTCGCATTTACATGACTCTTTGTACAACAAGTGGGTCTCTTGTACTTCCAAATTACATTACATTTATTTGACAACATGGCCCATAATGGAGATGTGTACAATATGACTCATGACATGACTTGACATGACAGTGCTGGTACATTCTTGTTGCTGCTGGAGTGCATTTCGAGCTCTAGTGTTGATGGGTGATGGATGTCTTCATGGTGTGTCATAGCTTCACCTCCAAATGGCAAAGTGCACGGAGTCTTCGATGGTCGTTGGTTCATTTGATGTTGCTTTGGCACATTGATCCTTGATTGTATGTTGGAAGGCTTGACATACTCATCTGTTTGCGAAAGGTGCATGTTTTCCCGTTCATCTGTTCGTGAGCATATCTTGCATGTTTTCTTGTTTGTACTTCCACGAACACATATTTGCATGATCATCCATTCATGAGCATGTCTCTTCACATGAATCATTCATTTATCCATTGGTGAACCTGTCCTTTTGCATGTGCTACCTTCGTTCATCCCATTCGTTATCGCACCATGTTTGTTAGTGTACTTGTACCTGCAATCACTCATGATGAGATGACATCAAATCCAAAACCTCCTAGTCTACCATGACACGTGATCATTTCAAATGCAGGTGACCGGGAGAGGTATCAAGGTTACGAGGTGGGATCATGGCTCCAAGCATTTCTGATCAAAACTATGAAAGAGTCACTAGGCGATGAAGATGGGCAATCCAAGTTGATAGTCATTGTTCACGAGGTCTGGCTCAGCTGGAAGGTAAAACTGGGAAAAATTTGGGTGGGAAAGTCTGAGCTACAGGAAGGAGAGGAATACATAATCTTCTTATTTTTCAGAACGAGTAGCAGCAAGGGATTGATAGAAAAATTTGCACAATTTTCTGGAGGAACAGGCCAGGCTACATGAAGTATCAGCTGACAGACACTGCGCAATTTCTTGGAGGAACTAGCCAAGAGCCTAGCAGTGAAAACTGTGCGATTCCTGGAGGGAACTAGCAGCTGGTTGTTCGATCACTGGCAACAGAAAGTGCACAATTCCAAAGGGGAACAAGTAGTCAACTGTTGGGAGCTAGGCAACAGAAACTATGAAATTCCTGGAGGGAACTAGCAGTTTGCTATTGGGGCTTGCTGGCAAGGGAAACTACACTAAGGTTGGGAGACTGAACTGCTGATCCTCTCTATGCAAATTTTGATTTGAGTGGACTTCTGGGTAGTAGAATGCATGCTCGTGAAAACTGTGAAATCTTCTGGATGAACAACCGATCAACTATTGGGAGGACTAACTAGGAAAACTGTGCAATTTTTTGAGGACAGGGATGGGCACTGGGTGTTTGTCTACCATGTCTGCGTAATTTCCTCAGTCAGTAGAGCGAGAAAGGTTAGCAACCTCTACACAATTATTGAGGGGAATCAGTCTCAGGGTGGCTGCGGGGTCCAACGCTCTGGGTGGCCAACACGAAAGTTGATTGGATTTCTTGAGAGCAACGCAACTTGAAAAGACTTGCTTAATGGTTTTGCAGTGTTCTGGATGACATTTGATTGGTTCAATGGCTAGGTGATAATATGACTGTCAAAGGCGATTCTGGTCATCAGAACTTCAACACAATGACTAAGTGCGTGAATGAGTGAAAGGTGCAAACTTGATCTTGCAAACACACACCAACGTGACTTGATGATGAGACGAATGAAACCAACTTGACACACATGTTCAACATGCTTAACCGAAAGTACAAGAAACAAGTGTGACACTTGTTATTTTTCGTTGATTGACTATGATGATTATTTTGTGACAGTGGATGTGACCCCATGTGTGAGTGTGACAAATGATTTCATAGCAAACATAACATGTACACATGAAGCGAAAACCTTGAGCATGGCCAAAACAAGGTCGAAAGAAATACATTAACATCAACATGCAGAAGCTTGGGTAGAATGAACAAGCAAGGTGGGTGCAAAGGCTCACACGGGTCCATGGAGTGAACTCGATTGTATGCAACCATCAAGTG
>APFE030757426.1:350109-392253 GCA_000404065.3 Pinus taeda | reverse complement strand
TATCCCATTTGGACCCCCACAATTGTCTCTTTCAGCTTTTTCAGTTTCCTAAATTATAGCACAGTTTACTATTTTTAGCAGTTTTTCGGGTCCTGAACTTCCGGAGCCCTTTTGAGGCCCTAAACGAAGTTTTTTGGGAAATATGGGGGCAACATGGGTCCATGGACCGATGTTACCCTTCCCAAAGTGGTAGTTCTCGGATATATATTTCTAACGAGCTATCATATGCGTCAAATGAAGATCGTATGCCAAAGTTACGACCCCGGGAAATTGATGTACCAATTTACCCAAACGGGGCCCACAATTTGGCGTTTCATCTTCTAGGGTTAGGTTTCGGGATGTGAATGGTTTTCCATTGTTTCTCAACAATAAATAGGCCTTCGAGCCTCATTGTAACAGAGTTTGGAACAGTTCAGAGGCATGTAGCTGCACATCTCTTCTCAGAGATAAGCTACCATCGCCCTAGCTGGCTTATTTCCAATTCTGGTTGTAATCATATTTCAGTATTTTCCATTAATGAAATGAAGTATTATTTCCGCTACATCTCTTTATTTATGGTTATCGCATCTCTGTATTTATGGTTATCTCTAATCTATTGCGTTCCTGGTTAAATCCGGATCATTGTAGCCACTACAACAAGTTGTAATAGACCTGAGGTCTTAGTTGTATCAACTTTATTTTGTTTGCAAACCATACATTCAGCCACAAACTTTTGAATATCAGATTTAAGGCCATTCCCAAAAAATTATTTCTTATCCTTATGGTAAGTTTTTAAAAGTCCTGACTGCCCTCCTAAGGGAGAGGTGTGCAATTCCAGAAGAATCTTTTGTTTGATTTGGGAATTAGTATAGAGGTATAAGTGATCTTTGTACCATAACGAATTATTTTTCTAGCTAAATGTATTAGATCTAGTGGGATCTTGCTACAAATTTTGAATGAGTGCCCAAACTTCTTCGTCATTATTTCATTCATCCACTGCTTCATTTATCCAATCTGGTTGGATAATATAAATGGCACAAAACAATGCTTCCACATCGTCGTCTTTTCTTGAGAGTGCATCTGCAACAACATTTTGCTTCCATTTTTCGTAGATGATTTCAAAGTCATAACCCAACATCTTTGTGACCCACTTTTGTTGCTCTTTTGAAGGTAATCTTTGTTCTAAAAACTATTTAAGGCTATCATGATCTATTTTTATCTTGAAGTGTCTTCCCATTAGGAAAGGTCACCATTTCTTAAGTACATGTAGTATTTCCAACATTTCCTTCTCATAAATAGATTTGTGTAAATACTTTCTTATGATTGGATGACTTTAGAAAGCAATGGGTCTTTCTTCTTGCATTAAAACGGCACCAATTCCATCTCATGAGACATCACATTCCACAATAAAGGTTTTTGTGAATTCCAACGTAGCTAAGATTGGTGCTTGGCACTTTGCCTCTTTAAGATGTTCAAAGGCCTTTATTTCTTTTGGAGTCCAAGAAAATGCATCTTTCTTCAGTAATGTTGTTAGAGGTGCTTCTATTCTCCCATAATTCTTAACAAACTTGCGAGAATACCCTGTCAACCTGGGAGATCCTCACAGATGCTTTATGGACGTGGGGATTTTCCATTCCTTAATGGCTTTAATTTTTCTAGGGTCTACCTTAGCACCTTCATGAGATACAATATGATAAGATATTCCACATCTTGTACTCCAAATAAACATTTGAAGGTTTTTGAATATAATTTTTTTCTCCTCTAATAGTTTGAGCACCCTATCAACATGGTGAACATGATCCTTCCAAGACTTGCTGTAGATTAGTATATCATCAAAAAATACAAACACACAGTTTCTAAGGAAGGGTTTGAAAATGGCATTCATCAAACCTTGAAATGTAGAAGGTGCATTTGTTAGGCCAAAAGGCATAACCAAAACTTCATAATGATGACCATGAGTTATAAATTTGGTTTTTGGAATGTCTTCAGTCTTCATTCTGATTTGATGATATCCTAAACAAAGATCCAACTTGGTGAAGTAAATTTCTCCATTTAATTCATCCAATAATTCATCAATGGAAAGAATGGGAAATTTATCTTTAATAGTGAGATTTTTGAACTCCCTATAATCTGGACACATGTGCCATGATCCATCCTTCTTGTGCACCAATATTATTAGAGCATAGAAAGAAATTTGACTAGGTTGAATTATACCAGCCTCTAGCATTTCTGCAACCATAATTCAATTTCACTCTTTTGGGCATATGGATATCTATAAGGCCTGAATTTTGGAGAAACACTTCCTGGAATCAAATGGATATCATAATCATGATCACGAATAGGTAGGAGGCCTTTGGGAGTCTCAAATGCCTTGGAATGATTCTCCAAAACTTTTTGGAGATATGGAAAAATAGATGATTTTGATGTGGGAATCTCTAGTGAATATAATTGTGCAATTACGCCCCTTTGTTCTTTCTTTAGAAGCTTTGTCATGCTATTGAGATGATTATTGTTCCATGTTTCCCTATGATACCCCTTAACTCAACTTCCTTTCCTTCGCAAAAAAATTTCAAGAAAAGTTCTTGAAAATTAAAAGCTATCATACCCAAAGATTGTAGCCATTGGACTCCTAGTACAACATCAGCACCACCCATTGGAATGGAAAACATTGAACTATTCAATACATATTCTCCCATGAATAGCTTGATATTATGGCACTTTCCAGAGCAATTTAGAGTTCCTCCATTTGCAACCACCACATGACACTTTGGTGTTGGATATAGAAAGCAATTAAATTCCTTGGCTATCTTACAATGAATAAAATTATGGGTACTACCTGAATCAATCAACACATTTACCTTTTTCTTCTTGATATGTCCTTCTATATTGAGAGTTTGAGGAGTGGTAATTCCTAAAATGCATTACAAGATATGGTCGGATTCATTTCTTCTTTCTATAGGGTTGGTTCCTGGTGTATATCATCTTCTTTTGATGTTTCTTGTTCCTTTTCTTCCTCCTCTTCACAATCTATGTAAAATAATTTATTCTTAGCACACTTATGACCTTTAGTGTATTTTATATCACAACTGTAACAAAGCCATTTTTCTTTTTTTTCTTCCAATTGCTGTGGTGTCAACCTTGTAGCTTGTGGAAGGCTAGGGGAAACAACACTTCCATATTTATAGTTGTGAGTGGTAGGCTTCCTTGTTGACATAATTTTGCTTTCAATTTTTCTTGCCAACCTTAAGGCCTTCTCCAATGAATCAAGTTCCCAAAGGAGAACCTCATGTTGGATGTTATCCTTTAAAGTCCCTATGAACACATCAATTCTATGGTCCTCTGGAATATCTTTTACCCATATATTCAATTTTTGAAAGTCCTCAATGTGCTCCACCATTGGACCCTTTTGTTTGAGATTTATCAATAGGCTAAAGAAGGTGTTGTTTTTTGTATCCTCATAATGTGCTATCATTTCCTCCATAAAAATTGACCAAGTGACAATTTGTTTACAACAAAAAAGCCATCGATACCATACAAAATGATTGGGTTCTAAATATAAAGTTGTAACGCATACCTTTTGTGTGTTTTTGACATTATGGAGATCGCAATATTGCTCCATCTGTAGTATCCATGTTACGGCATCCTTGCCACCAAACTTGCTCATATCGATCTTTAGAAGATGGTGGATCTTCAATCCAACATTAGATTCTATGGAATGATGATTAACATTTACTTCTTTCTCATCATGAGTTTCCTCTACTACCTTTCTACCATTAGGAAGCATTTATTGAAGCAAAATTGCCAAACCTCCTTCCAAACCTTCCATGTCTTTCTTCAAATATTCAATGTTTACTTCTAAACCATCCATCGTAGCTTCCACACCATCCATCTTAGCTTCCACGCCATTCATCTTAGCATCCATGTCGTTCTTTAAACCATCCATCTTAGCTTCTATTACTTTTTGTGAGAGTGAAATTTGTTGCACTTGGTCTCATAATTTTGATATATCATGTTGCATTTTTCCTCTTCTTATTGAGTCATGGTAGAGATTTCAGGTAGCTTACTAGGTGTTTCCATTTTCTTTCTTCGTGGAATTAGTTAATGATAATTATGCGTCACCATGCCCTTTGAATTACTTCAAACTAATTTTTCAAACCAAACTTATGCAAAATTTTAAAAAGACTACACACTTTTTTTCATTTTGTAGGAGCTCGATATTGAATCTATTGTATCTTTATAATTGTGGATCTTCAAGGTCTGAAATTTTGTGCTTTGGTAACCCTGTGAGTTCTATTTCTAACCACACAAGTTTGATCAATCCTTTGGTATCCCTATGAGTTCTCCTTCCAACCCCACAAGTCTTATCAATATTGGATTCTCCAAGAAATATTTATTCCAAATCTCCCAAGATGATTTGATTATAGACAAGCTCAGTAGAGCGAAGTTGTTTGAAGTGCCGCATGTCATTGTTTTCAACCTTCGAACCTAGAAACAATACAAAAAAAACTAAATTCCATTCTCTTTCTGTAATGTTTTACAAAATTTCAATTTGATGCTCATAGAGAAAGTTAGGACGATTTTCCCAAGGTCACTTGTTTGATATATAATTTGGGAGCCTAGAAAACCCCTAACTTCCTTGGATCATATCTCTGAAAATATAGCGAGACAAGATTTGAAATTTGGACCTAAGGTTAATCAAGATATTTTCTTAAACCAGTTTTAATTTAAGCTTTTGAAACTTCGTAGAACACAAGTTATAGCAAAAAGTCAACGATGTCCTGCTTGAAGTAGCAAAACCCTAGAATCCAAACCTTTGATACCAAATGTTATGCAACCAGTGCACAAAATAAACAAAAAGATAGATCAAAAAATCAGCCTCTTCAAGGGGAAGCCTCCTTTACATTACACAAATGAAAAATTCATGGATGATTCAAATGAAAAAACCTCCTTTCTATATAGAGGAGTCTAAGGGGTCACAATATAATCAGAGCTGACATAACAATAATAATGTAAGGGCACAACAACAATAATATGCGCTTCTATGGGGCACAATAATAACAATATGGGGACAACATGGGCACAAAAATAAGAATAAAGGGATAAAATGACAATAATAATAATGGAATACACTAGTATTATACGGATCTAACACCTACCTTTGATGAATATTTGAAGAAACTAGAGGATGCAAAGGCATGGCTTCTTGGGATGAATAAATTCTTTGAGTTGCACAAATACACAAAGAATATGAGGTTCAGAATAGTTATCTTCATCCTCGAAGGGAAATAAAACGTTTGGTGGGAATATGTGAAGCAAGCTAGAGACATGAGAACAAAATAGTTGAGTTGGCATGAATTCATGAGGATTTTCATGAAGAAGTACTTGTCAGAGAGGTAGTACGACATCAAAGACAAGGAATTTTATGAGATAAAGATGGGATCGATGATAGATGAGGAGTATATGACAAATTTCTTAGAGTTATTGAGGTATTTATCATATCTTAAGGATGAGAAGACAAAAGTGGCGAGATTTGTCAGTGGATTTCTATTAGCATTTAGAGATCGAATTAAGTATGATGAACCTTGGTCACTTGAGGAAGTTATTGGGAAATTGAATCATTTCTATGAGAAGTCAAAGTGCAAGACATAATCTCAGAAATCTTGGAAAGGGAAAGACAAATCTAAAGGTAAATGGCACCCGAAAAGAACAAGGCGCCAGGATGCAGGTGAGAAACAAAATGTTGCACCTTAGAAGAATTTTAATGGGTCACAACATGAATGGCAGAAAAATAAAGGTGATGGTATAGGATGGTTGCAGTGATGGACATGTGGTAAGGACCCTCTTAAGAGGTATTTTCCACATAATCAGGGTGGTAGGCCTCATATTTACAATACAAAGGAAGCATAGATAGTTGGGGATGTTGGGTAGAGAATTCCATGGATTTATGCAATGCTAGATAAAAAGCAGGTAGATCAATAGACAACAATTATCGAGATGGAAAATAAGCTTTGTGATCAATTTTTTACATTTTAATTGATCTTGGATCTAATTATAGTTATGTTATTCTTGGCCTCATGGTTTTAATAAATAAGTGCATGCAAAATCCTAATTAGTAAATTTGGTTATAGGTACAAAGAAGAGAGTGTATCACTGGGTAAGAGCTTATGCATTTGAGTTGAATGGTACGCCTACATCAACACATTTGAATGTATTATCATTGGGATCATATAGCACTATTTTGGGTATGTATTGGTTGTATCTTCATAGGAAAAAAGTGTATTATTATGACAAGGCCATTGCGTGTTTGGATGAAAATGGAGAGCATATAATCTTACAGGGTAAGAAGGCAATATTAGTTAGAATGGTGACAACTATGCATGCAAAGTGAAGTCATAGAAAATGGTTTGTCTTAATTACAATGCATATTTCTTGTGATAAAGTTAAGGATGTCGAGGATACAAAGGTATTGAATAGGTACCTGATCTTGCAGCAGTTTCAGGATATGTTTCCAGCATAGATTTTAGATTTGTCTCCTCATAGAGAAGTGGACTTTTCCATTGAGTTGGTACCAAGAGAAACACCAACATCGAAGGCACCATACAAGATGAGCACTCTTGAGTTAGTAGAGCTAAAGTTATAATTGAAGGAAATACTTGACAAGGGATATATTAGGCCATGTGTATCACCTTGGGGTGCACCAATATTGTTTGTGAAGATGAAGCATGGTACTCTCAGGCTATGTCTTTATTACAGGAAGTTGAACAAAGTGACTATCAAGAATAGGTATCCATTGCCGATGATTCATGATTTGTTTGATTAGTTGAAGTGAGAAACACTGTTTTGAAGATTAATTTGAGATCAAGATATCATCAGGTATGCATTAAAGAAGAGGGCATCTACAAGACTGCTTTACGGATCAGGTATGAGCATTATGAGTTTGTTGTAGTTCCATTTGGTTTGAATAACACTCTAACTACATTTATGTTATTTATGAATAGTGTATTACATCCTTATCTAGACAAGTTCATTATCGTATTCATTGATGACATCTTGATATATTCTAAAAATGAGGAAGAGCATGTCAAGAACTTAGCAACACTGTTGAGATTACTGAGAGAGCATTAATTGTGTGCCAAGCTTAGAAACTGTAGTTTCTTTAAGAGAAAGGTACATTAATTGGGACAAGTTGTTTCTAGGGAACGCATAACAGTAGATCCAAAGAAGATAAGATCTAGTATGGAGTGGGAAGCTCCTAGAAATGTGGATGAGGTAAGGCCATTCATGGGGTTAGTAGGTTATTATAGGAGGTTAATTAGGAACTTCTCTCCAATGCATATCCAATTACGTCATTGCAAAGGCAATTTCATAAATTTTAATGGACGGAGGAATATGAAACGTGTTTAGAGGAATTAAAGTAGTTGTTGACAAATTATCAAGTGTTAAAGTTTGAAGATCCAGACAAAGAATTTGTGGTGTGCACAAATTCTTGCAAGAGAGGACTTGGTGGAGTCCTTCTGCAGGAAGGATAGGTATTGTGCTATGAGTCACAAAAATTGAATGAACATGAGTATAATTATATGAAACATGATTTTTATGTGGCAGCGATCATCCATTCTTTGAAGATGTGGGACACTCTCTTCTTGGCAGGTGGTTCATCTTGATGAGTCATCATAGTGGATTGAGATACTTGTTTGACCACCCAAATCTGAATGCCATACCAGCTGGATGGTTGGCCATGATTAGTGAGTTCAACTTTGAGATCAGGTACATCAAGGGTAAGGAGAACAAGGTTGTAGATGCTCTTAGCATGAAAGTATAGGTGAATCGTGTAGCATCTATGAGTTCTTAGGGGATAGACTTACATTAACAAATCTTATAAGTAAGATAATATGATGGAAGGTAAATGGATCTTATGCATAGATTCCAATAGGGTGCATGTGATCAAGATGTGGACTATCATCTTACATCAAATGGTTTGGTTAGATTTATGGACAAATTATATGTATTATACAATAGTGAGCTCAAGAATACTATCTTGCAATAATTTCATGCAAAACCATATTCAGGTCACCCAAGATACCAGAAGACATTGACAATAGTGAGGAAGTTTTATCATTAGCCAAATCTAAAGAAGGATTTGGTAGAGTTTGTGGCTATATGTTTGGATTGTCAGCAGGTGAAGGAAAAGTGTAGGAATCTAAGTGGACTACTACAACCAATTTCGATTTGGGAGTGGAAGTGGGAGGTAATTTCCATGGATTTCATCACAAGTTTTCCAAGGACATTTAAATAGGATGATTCCAACATGGTTGTGGTGGATTGGTTGACAAAGGTAGCTAATTTCATTCCAGTGAAGTCTACGTTTTCAGCTAGTGATGTGACATAGGTATTCATCATATATGTAGTGCGGTTGCATGGAGTTCTAAGAAATATTGTGTCAAATAGGGATGCTAAGTTCACTTCTAAGTTTTGGAAGGAGATGTTTGCATTTTTTGGGACAAAGATGGCCTTTAGGATAGCTTTTATCCGTAAACAGATGGAAAAACAAAGAGGATCAAAAGGATATTGGAGGACATGTTGAGGATGTATGTGATGCATCATCAAAGGAGATGTGAGGAGTACCTTCCATTAGTTGAGTTTTCTTATAACAATGGGTACCCAAAATCCTTGAGGATGAGTTTGTTTGAAGCATTGTATGGGCAGAGTTGTAATAATCCCATCAGTTGGTGTCATACAGTGAATAAGGTGTTGATTGGACTGGATATGTTGGCAGAGTTGGAACATGAAATGAAAGTAATCAAGAAGAATCTAAAGGTAGCACAGGACATACAAAAAAATTAGGCAGATCATAAAAGGTTGTTTAAGGAGTTTCAAGTTGGGGAATATATGTATTTGTGCATCAAGCCTAAGAAGAGCTCCTTGAGGATTGGATCATGTGCCAATATGGCACCTTGATTTTGTGTACCTTTCAAGATTCTTGAAACGATTGGACTAGTATCCTATCAACTTGCATTTCCTCCGACCGTGAAAGCCTATGATGTTTTTTGTGTGTCATTTCCTAAGAAGTATGTTAAAGATGTTGATCATGTGATTGACTAGTCTATATTGTAGGTGGATCCATATGGATAATTCTAGCCAGAACCTTAGTGTATTTTGCAAAAAAAGATTCTCATGCTTTGGAACCAAGCAGTCGAGTAGTTTAAAGTGTAGTGGACGCACTTTGGGCCTAATGAAGCTACATGGGAGATGGTGGATCAGATGCAGGCTATGTATCCTTCTTTATTCGTTGGTTGAGTGAATTTTTTTGGCATAAGTTTTGGTGTGATTATTTGGTCTATCTACATATGTATATGGATGTAAATGCTGCCATTAGTTGTGTTATAAAGATCCAAGAAGTGATATGGGTGTCATGTCATTATGGTTTTCATGTTGTTATGTTGTCATGTTGATTTGCTTCTCAGCAGGTTGATCATTGGAAATACTTCATTGAGCTAAGATATGAAGCTACATGTGAAATATGTTTTGATTTCTGTAGTCTTGTTAGTTATAGGTGTCATTGAACACTGAGGACGATGTTCCCCCAAGGGGGAGGGTTATGTAACAAGCCAGGTCAAAATTCCATGAAAATAAAGTTTAAAATGGGAATATAATAGCCAAGGTCATGGGACACTTATGCCAAGCTAAATATTGGGAAAAACATCCTAGTGTGGGTGTCATTTCATTTATTATGGCCAAGTAAATTGGTAAAGGCAATGGAAAAGGATTTGGAAAGGCATGAGACATTATTTGGCATTTTATTTATGAAAATAATGGAAATTAGGAGAAAATGAAGGTGAAAGTTCACATGATGCATGTGAGAATGGAAATGAAGGAAAATAATGGAAAATTGAAGAAAATAGAGGCCCCATTAATAAAAAGGCTTCTGAGGATCAGTTCACAACCTTTTTGTGAGTTTCAGTTTTGGAGTTCTCTCTCTATTCTCTCTCTCTCACACTCTTGGACATTGAGACCAATATTGGAGCACTCTAGCATTGGATCAAGGAAAGAAAAGAAATGAACAAGAAGGAAAAGATCATGTAAGGAAGAGAAATATCAAGCTACTACAGTAGGGTTATTGGTAGGTATCAATTTATATGTGTGACTTCCTTGCTATTTTTGGCATGCATGGTACATACATATGCGTGTTTGGTTCTCTTGCTGTCATTAGCATGGGTTTTTCAAAGTGTGACATTGTTCTTCATCCTTTCCTTTCTATTTCTACATAAACATGGTGTGATGGGTTCTCTTGTATTTGGTCGAGATGGATTGTCGGATGGCTTCAAAATTGTGTGAGGCAGTCTCTAAAAGAAAGAAGATATGGACTAGGAATCCCTAAACTGGACTGGGATTGCGGTAAAATTGGATTTTATGTGCCTCAGTGGGCCTAGGAATCCTCAAACATTGTATGGTGGGATACGATAAAGCCTAGACATGTGTGCCCTCTATCAGGCCTATGAATCCTTGGCCATTGAATTTCAGAATATATTGTAAATCCTAGAGGGTGGAGTCTTGATTAGGCCTAGGAATCATCAACCGTTGTATGGTGGGATATATGGTAAAGCCTAGAGACTAAGAGATATGAAAATTCATCATGGTGTAGGTGGATAAATCCAGTGGAATCCATACCTATTTAGGGCCTAGTGATCTAGTGGGGGATTTCGGTAAAGGTTGTGGAAACATGGTTTGGTTTGGTTTTGATTCCCATTTTCATGCTTGGAATATGGCACAAGGGTGATTGGTTAACATAAAGATTTGGTTTAGGCAATCTATGGTTGGGTGGTTCCTGGAAGTCCCAAACTTGGTTTGATTTTGCATCCATTAATAATATTTCTTTCTCCTTGGTATTTCATGTGTAAATATACTACTTTATATGAGTCTATTATGCTTGTTATATCCCTGTTATTTTTTTTGGTTATATGTTGGTTATGAGTATGTTTTATGACAGAATTGATGTATGCTTTCCATCATGTTTTGATTAATGATTGAATGTAAAATGAATATATGACCTAATAGATGATAATGAAACTACCGTGACATGGAAACAATGCTTCTTTATGAATCTGAGATAAGTATGAGACCCCTATGCTTAGATCTGATGTTATGACCTGTAGATTGCATATTTGTGACATGTTTGATGAAATTACTCCCATGGTTAGTAGGGGTCTAGTCAATTCATTGATCAAGTTTTTGCATTAGTAGCTTTGTTTCAATTTCATTTACCATTTCTGAAGGTTTCATGTAGTTATGGACAGTGGCCTGAGCCCTGGCCTTGAAAATGTGGCACAAAATGTGGGGTCACTGGCTAGAAACTAGCTAAAAAAATCCATAGTCATTGGCATGCCCATATTGTGGGAGAAACTGGAAGACCTCACTCGCATGCATGTCTTTTCATGGGAGTCGTTGGGGTTCTAGGTCAATGAAATGTCAAGTTGCCTCAGGGGTTGGTCACCTAGAAGGGTTGGTTGACTCCTAAACATTTGGTAGCATGTGTGGAAGGTCATATTGGTTTGATTTTGTCAGTTCCACTTCCTTAACTATACATGGGGATTTGAATCAAATCATAGTAGCTTCTCGTCACATTTTTACCCCATTGGATTGGTTAGCTTGGATAAATATGGGAGGAGGGTGTTACACAATATCTTTGATCTGAATATTGGATGATATAGAATGAGCTTCAAAAATACTAAAGATGATGATGACCCCCATTCTACACCAGTTGAATACTTTTGCCTCATATAAGTGTTTTCCCATCAATTTCTATTATATGAAATTCATGTTGGAGGCTAATTTCATTAATTATTTCAATGCATTTCTACTCACCATGTGATCCCAGATTACCTTTGCATGCCAATAATTTCTTCCAACACATCAAAATTAGACTATGGAATGTATGATTTCTTAATACATTCAATTAATGATGGAAGGATCCCAACATCCTTCCTCCTTAATGTTACTAAAAAATGATTGAACATTAGATCAATATTGTCATGAGTTTGCCCAACAAGAAGGAAACCAACCTTTACCTTTTGAAAAATTCCTAATTCAACAAGCATGTTTAGACATCCAAAAACAATTCGATTTTTGTTTTCATGGCTAATGTTACATGATTGTAATTTCACAACTTAAGGAAGATTACCAGATTATGAGAAAGATCATGAATTATGGTTATGGTCACATTTGCATCATTATGAATATTTGGAATAGTGAAATAAACCCTTGGCCACATTTTCCCATTAAATACCATGCAATTGACCTGTTAGCCTCACTCTCATAACAAAACAATTATAAATCCAAAAATCATAATTAAATAAATCAAATATTGAGAATTAGGAGTTAGTTCCTCAACTAGGGAGTTTAGTTAGGATGAGAGATTCTCTCCAACTAGTTCTCCTAGATTAATGTTTTGTTGAGAAAATACCTCAACCAAGTTTGTTCAAGATAGACACACTATCTTGAGACAACTTCCTCATGTATTTATGTGTACTATTATCATTCTTTGTACATTGGATTGATTAATAATGAGAATGTGAGGAATGATGTAAGGCTAAGGCCTTTTCCGCCATGTCTAGTTTCTATATTTTTATTGAGTTTATTTTATGTGTGTTAGTTTCCTTCATGTGGTATCAGAGCTCATGGTTGATTCGAAACACTATCGGTAGAGATCTGAGTTGACTCAACCTTGGGAGAGTTGTTGGTAATTGGGGAAGGCCCCGAGGGAGTGACACGCCCTTTGGATAACATGGTGAATATTGATTTGAAGGCTCTCTTTCCTATAACATCAAATTGGCGGAGATCTAACTGTAATTTCTCATATAGAGCTTCGTTAATTTCTTGGTTATGCTTATGTTCATCATATTTTGTGTTCCTAATCCCCATTATTCGATAGAATAAGTTTTAAATACCACTGTTGAATTAGGATTTGTATGCACCAAGGTGGTTTCCGTGTTTAGAGGTGAGGGCTTTTGATTATCTACGATACATTAGGAGGTTTGCATGATCGAATTGAACCATAACTGCTGGTGTTAGTAATCCTAGGTTTAATCTATCTGTGTCGTTAGCCCTGGCATTCAATTCTCCATCTGGGCATTTCAGGGCCAAAAAAACTGAATTGTTGGCAGGCATTATGGGAAAGAAGAACAACGGAGATCAGTTGGATAGGATTCATCATGCGAAGATAGCTAGGCTTACAGACGATCATGAAAAAAGGGTACCACTCACATAAATGGACTACATATATTCACGAGGCAATGAATGAGGATATTGGGGTAGTGATTAAAAGAGTTGTTTTTCAATTGCACCCTAGCTTCAACAATCCAACAAGAGTTGTGGAATCTGCTCCATTTGAGCTATCTAAAAATGGGTGGGGTGACTTTGAGATAAGCATCATTATCTTTTTCCACAGTGACATAACAGAGAAACCACTGGACCTCTTTCATCATCTAAAATTGTATCCTGGGGATGAACCTGAACCTTAATCAATAACGAAGCCAGTAGTTGTTGAGTCTTATGATGAGATTGTCTTTGCAGAACCTTCGGAAGCTTTCTATTGACATGCTCGTAATCACCCAACTATTGTCACAAGTGAAACACTGACTGACTTGAGCTTATCAACCCCTTCAACGGGGACCACCAATGAAAATTTTGGTGAGAATAAAAGAGGGGATACAAAGGATCATCCTCTAAATTAGTGGTTTTTGAGACATTCTGAAGCAGATGAATTGGCACAGTTAACGATAGCGTGTCAATAGGTACAAAACCATATCATGGAGTTGAGAAGACAACTTAATTTGGTCAAAACTGAGGTTACACATTTGAAGGCAACATTGTGAGAGAAGGCTGCAGTGGACAACAAGCACACAATGAGGGAGGAAGCAAAATATACTGAGCTAAGTAGCATTAGGTAGAACGCAACAGAAGGCACTGAATCACCTAGCTGTGAAGCAGAAAAACACTGGGGTACTCAAAAGGAGTGAAAGACTGAAATGCCATTAGTTGATAAATGAGCATGGCATTTACATCTTCTACACCTTTTGAAAATTGTGTGGAGGAGGGTTGGATTAAAGGTGTGCGTTATTTTTTTTTAAAAGGGAAAGAGCACAAAATTTTAATTTTTGAAATCATTTCATTTATGTAAGTGACTTCATACACTTTATTTCACTTTTTAAAGTTACATCATAGAGTAATTTTTTTTATATAAAGTGACATCAAGCTTTTGGAGGAATAAGGACATGTTTTAATATTTTGGAGTGATAAGTTTTGGAGAGATAAGGAGTATTTATAATTCTTGATGTAATGGAGTAATAAGTGATTTTGTGGAGTTATAAGGTGCATATTTTGTAAATTTGGAGCGATAAGTGAATTTGTTTGAGTGAAAGCCATTATTGTAATCCAAAGTAATTTTTTACTTTGAGAGCGATTGAGTCAGTGCAGAAAGTTTTTGAAGACAATTGGCTTCCAAAGTTTGCAAGTATAACATTCTCATTGCTTGAGAAGGTGAAGGTTGATGTACTCCCATATTTAAATAAAATCATATTTTTTTGTGGTGTTGAAGTGTCCTAGATCCGCCCGAAATTGAATAAGGGGATCTTAGGTACACCTTATGTAGTGATTGCTTGTGCATGTTTTGTGTCTAGTTTTGACACTAACCTTCCTGTGTTATCTTTCTAATATGGTACACATGTAGCACACAAAAAATTAGCGAATTGCATGCACATAATCAATTCCATTCAAGCTTATGTAATCAAGAAAACTACAAGAAATCAAGAAGCACCAATACATAATCAAGTTGTCAACAGAATTTCTACATCAACATCCAATCAAGTTGTCATCTACATCACCAATTTTTGCAGTAATTCAACAACAATTTTTTGGAAATTGCACTTGCACCATTTTTAATAAGCTCAATCCAAAATTGTAACTTGAAAAACATAATTTGTAAGCTGGATTGTAATCAAAGCCAAATTCAGTTGAATTGTAAGGGTGCATTCTCGGTTGAAACCAACACCCGAGCTTTGAATTGATAGGGAATCAATTAAACCAAGGGAATCTATTGTTTTTTAACTGAGTCATTCAAATCATTGTAAGCATTTCTCTTGGGTGCATTTTCGATAGTATTCGACACCCTTCTTTTTATCAATCAAGAGTTTAAGTTCAAGCAAGTGCAAATCTCACAACATCAAGCGAACCAAAAATTGATTAAAGAAAGCATCAAGCGAGAATGAAAGAAAGCAAGTGTGAGTTCAAACAATCAATTGTTAAAACAAGTTCAAGTGAGCATGCAACAATCAACCAAACATCAAGCGAGCGAGTTCTAAAAATCTTGCAAATATTAAAAGCAAGCGAATGTGAGTTCCAGCAAGTTCACATGGCGACAAGCCTTCAATTGTTAAATATTCTTAACAATTTGATCCTCTCAACTAATGAAGGCACGATGCAAATCAGCAAAGCAACTCTTGTTGATATTTCAATGAATCTACAACAAGCACATGAAACAATTGAGTTCCTTCAACTAGAGTCACAACTACAAAGAGATGAGTTGGTAGAGAAGAATCATGTTTCCAAGTCTTTCATTCATACAGATGAAGATAAAGATGTTGATTCCAAGTCACTCACCCAAACAACTTCAAGTGTAGAAGTTGTTCATGATCAAATTGAACTCGTTTATTCCAAACCAATCATCAAGCCATGGGAATAAATCCAAAGTAACAGAAATTGACGAGGCTTAGGATATGTCAAAGATGAAACCAACTTGCATATCCCAGATTATTCAAGGCCCATTAAGTTTGTGAGTGCAGGGTTTCTTGCAAAAATTACATCGACTAGTTCTGAGAAAGTTGATGACAAACATAAATACACACAAACTGAAGTTGCAGTCAAACCAAAATGCCTTCATTGTCAAAAAACTGGTCATCTGGAAGATCAATGTTTCGATTTCCATCCTTGTCACCATTGTGGAAAGTTGAATCATTCATTAGAGAATTGATACAAACAAGACCAACTTGCCAGATTAAAGATCAATTATGCATGGATTGATCCTTGGGAATGGTCGTCAATTGTAAAACGATTGTATAAGTTTTACAACAGAATTCAATCTCAACTATTACAGCCAACAGTCAATTGAAGATGGTACTCTCATGCACTTGAAAGTGGGAGTACACTAGTGAAACACTCCTACACCTGAATGGGGGGTGGGGGGGTTCAGAAATAATTTGAAGAAAATTGTCTCCTTTTAGCTAAAAAAGGGGGGAAAATGTCAATGAAATTGACAGTGCTTGTCAAACTAAAAGTCTCGACAACATCAACAAAGTAGCCAGTGGGAAGTTTCATTAGCGAGTGAGCATCAACGAAATTTGCCAATGGGCGATCGATAGAAAAGTCAGGAGTGAGTAGTTTTCAAACACAACAAAAGCAACACTGAGTTGTTTTTCAATGTCATCAGCCAGTGAGTGATCATCTTCAGCAAATACGCCAGTGGGCATTCATCATATTTTGTCAGTGGACACAGGATGCTAATTTCAAGCAAAGGACAGATGGATCCTTTTGCATCTTGACACGTGATGGAGTTGTCAAGCAGAATTTCATAGATGACTTAGACTTTCAGCTGATTCATGGTCTCTTCATATTGTAGTTTCTTCAGCATCTAGCTTTGGTGGTTTTTCAAGCAATTATTTTTTTGAGGATCAACTTGAGCACTTGGAAGAGGGTTCCTTGTTCTTATTTTGGATTTATCATTGAGGGGGGGAATGTTAGCCTTAATCTCATAATAAAACAATTATAAATCCAAATATCATAACTAAATAAATCAAATCTTGAGAATTAGAAGTTAGTTCCTCAAACTAGGGAGTTTAGTTAGGATGAGAGATTCTCTCCAACTAGTTCTCCTAGATTAGTGTTTTGTTGAGAAAATACCTCAACCAAGTTTATTCAAGATAGACACACTATCTTGAGACAACTTCCTCATGTATTTATGTGTACTATTATCATTCTTTGCACATTGGATTTATTAATAATGAGAATGTGAGGAATGATGTAAGACTAAGCCCTTTTCCGCCATGTTTGGTTTCTATATATATTTGACTATTTATTTTTACTGAGTTTATTTTATGTGTGTTAGTTTCCTTCATGACCAAGTGAAATTGAATAAAATTTTCCTCCTGTAAATTTTTTGGCGTGCAGACAAAATTTGGCAGAAGTTTTTTCTTCTACTCCATAACATCAATTATCAAACCCAAATATTTCTTTGGATTATCATAACACTTCTTTTGATTCTTATACAACTTTTTCCTTTCACTTGTTTGTTGATTGTGATGCTCTTGAAGTGTTTTGACAATGGAATACACACATAACATAAAATGAAACTATCAATACATACATTTTCATAGTTGATAACTATCCAATTGTTAAAAATAATTTTATGAATGCGTACATCTTTCTTCCCCTTGACATTTATCCCTTTTTTTATTTAAGAGAAGAAAATGTACTGGTAACCCCTATCATTGTCTTCTTAGGAATATAGATATTGTTGAATTATCTCCTCCATATCCTCGTGAAATATGAATATGTAATAAAATTACCATGTACTTCAGCACCTTCTACATATTCTTTGTATAAGTGGTAGATTTATTGTCTTGAGAAATTATATGGAATATTATGTATCTATTTGGAATACATTCTCCATGCTTTGAAAATAAGTATTGCATCCATGACATTTTATTATTTTTTAATGGCTCAATCTCTTGTCGATGACCTAATTCTGAATAAAATGTGGGATCTTTTTCCAATTTTGCTTGGATTCTTGCTAGAAGAAAATCACCAATTGAATGAAACATTTTGAAAGTATTTCTATAGAGCAATAAATTCTCAATATCACCCCACTAAATATGAATTTTGCATAGTTTTATTCATTGATAAATATAAATTCCTTTTTGTCCAATGCAAACTTGAAACCTATATGTTTCAAGCAATCCTTTTGATGACATTCACTTGAAATAAAATCACTCATAAAAATTCTTCTCATGAAATATTTTGTCTTATCCCTTGTATAATTATATGTCTTGGATTGATATGAAAAGGTCTATTCCTACTTATAGATACAATATTTTCCTGCAACTTCTCCATCATTTCAGTATCCTCTCTATAAGAATTTTCATCATCATTAGGAGGAATATTATTCTCACTATGATCATTTTGAACATAGTTAGAAAATTTGTCACTATCATTGCTTGGAAAATATTCATTACCATCCTCACTTTCAAAAGATTCTTCACTACCATCATCTGTGCTTTTGAAATCTTGACTCAGATGAAATTATCCACCATCTTCATCCATGCTTTTGAAATCCTCGATTGGAGAAATTTCATCATCATCATTTCTACCTTTCAAATCACTTCTTGGAGGAAATCCTTCACCACCCTTACCTTTCCTTTTCTTGGAGGAAATTCATTATCACCATGAGCACCTTTGAAATCCCGACTCAAAAAAAATAAATTATCCACATATGTGCCTCTAAAATTATCATTTGAAGGAAAATATTCATCCTCCCATTCATCATTGGTGCTCTCATAATCCTTAGGATTAGGACTATGTGGAAAATTTGACTCTATTCGTAGTAAAATTATCATTTGAAGGAAATTATTTGTCCTCCACTTCGTCAATGGTGCTCCCATAATCCTTAGGATTATGACTAAGTGGAAAATTTGACTGTCTATTCATATTAAAAGTATCATTTGTGAAAAATTCTCCATCCTCCCGTTCATCAGTGGTGCTCCCGTAATCCTTAGGATTAGGACTAAGTGGAAAATTTGACTCTCTATTTACTAGAGATTCTCATCCCTCCCTTCGTGAGTGGTGCTCTCATAATCCTTAGGATTAGGACTAATTGTAAAATTTGACTCTATTTACTATAAATTCTTCATCCTCCCCTTCATCAGTGGTGCTCTCATAATCCTTAGGATTAATACTAAGTGGAAAATTTGGTTCTTTGTTTATAGGAAATTATTCATCCTCCCTCTTGTCAGTGGTGCTTTCATATTCCTTAGGATTAGAACTAAGTGTAAAATTTCTATTTCTATTTACACTTCATCCCATGCCTCGTAAGTGGTGCTCTCATAATCCTTAGGATTATGAATAAGTGGAAATTTGACTCTCCATTCGTAGTAAAATAATTTTCGTTATATTCATTAATATGAATAGAGTAGTTATGTGACGAATATGTTGATGATCCAAAAAGAGAAACTTCACTATCAGAAGAATCCATGATTTTTCATAGAATATGTTGAATGATACAGATGCACTTTCTCCGAATCACAATTTATACCTTAGAGAAAGAAAATTTCCCTCCAAAGTTTCCCCTCAAAAAATTTCGCTAAAAATTCTCCCTTCAAAAATTTTGTCTTGAAAATTTTGACCCTAATTTTTATTCAAAATTTCCACACAAATTTTCCTTTAATTCGTTCCTTCAAAAATAAAATAAATCTTTTACTTAAATAATTTAACATTAACTAGTTAATTAACTTGTTTCTTATATTATATTTCTTATTTTTTATCCCACATTTAACAAAAGTTAATCTCAAATATAATATTAACTATATATTATTTTTTCTTAATTTTAATTTTAATCCCACATTTAAGAAATGTTTAAGTAATCCCACAATCTTCTCTATATAATAACTTTCATTGTTTCAATTCCTTACATCACATCAAGTCTTCTGGAGGATTTGTTAAAAAACTTGGAGTGAGTTTGCAGAGGAGCTACATTGTCATCGAGAAAACATTCGATGAGAGAATTTCACATTTCAAAGGTTAGTTTTCCTTCTATTTTGACCATTTAAAGATGAATTTCAGGAAAATAAGTTGTTTTATTGTTTTTATGTTGATTTTTTTTTTTTACTATTATTCTTTCTTTTCAAAGATTTTTTTAATATCATATTTTAGGGGAAAACCACATAAAATATCAAAATTTTATATATATTAAAAAAAAAAAAAAAAAAAAAAAAAAAAAAAAAAAAAAAAAAAAAAAAAAAAAAAAAAACTCATATTTATAAGATTTTTAGGAGAAAATATAAGAAAAATCATATTTTTTTAAGGCTTTGGAATGGAAAAACCAGTGTTCAATTTTTTTTTGGAGGAAATTCATTTCTTTTTTAAAATTATTCGTTTTAGGGAAAATTCAATTCATTAATTTGAAATTTATGAAATTATTGCAACAAGACAGACCTAGGTTCAAATCCCCTTGAGGTGACTTGATTTGCGACAACGAGGACAAGTCATAAGCCCCCAGAGTTCACTAGTAGTTACATGTTAGGAAAATTGCTGGGCTCCTCCAGGATACTAAAAAAAACTATTCTTTGAGAAAAAAAATACATTTATTAAAAAATATAGAGAATTTGTTTTTTCAAAATTAAAAAATTTCCCCTAGCCTGCTAGGGGGCTGTAGTGCTGCGGGTGCCCATGACATTGCAACCCCATGGCAGGTGGGGGTGATGATTTGAGGAATTGTCCCTCCACCCCCCCCCGTCCCCCCACCCCTCTCCGCCCACCTGCTATGGGATTGTAGGGCACGGGAACACCCACCTAGGCACGATATTTTTTTATTTTTTTTAAATTTTTTGTTTTAAATTATTTTATTGTTTTATTTTTTATTTTATTTTAAATTTTTAAAATTAATTTTGTTATTCTTTTTATCTTAAATTTTTTAAAATTAAAGGTTAAATGTTTTTAATATCTTTTAATTCTTATATTTGTTTTTTATTAAATATAATGAATATATTTAATTTTAGCTAGTTACTTATATATTAAAAAATATTAAAGTTATATTTATTTATCTTTCTTATTTAAAAAATTCCATCAAAGAAGGCATTTGTAAATATTTCTGAAACAAGGGCAACAATTACATCATCTAAAGTTGTGGTTGGACCCTCTATGAATACTACTAAATGAAACTAAACTAAGACACATGGTAAGACTTAAGCCACTGGACCCTTAAATGCATTGAAGATTATTTCAGAATGGAAGAAGGCATTAGAAATATATAAAACACAATTTACATGGCATGATATAGATAGAGAAAGCAACGAATGTGTACAAATATATCTATATTGTGGTATGATTTACAATGGTGGAAATTATGAGGCGATGGGAAAAGTACAAGTCATATTTTTGGTGTTGAATATAGATATTATTTATGTTCTTGCCAAATTCCCCAAGACAAGCGAGAAGGTTAGATATCATCTCTCAAAGATCAAGTATGACATGGATGAAGATTCTACAAAGGTGTGTCATGAAATCATAATCAACATTGCAAATAATATTGTAAGTTTGTGTTATAGTGGCTGCAACACCCTCCAAAATTTTAGCCTACATCCAATTTCAGAGCCTTCCTTAGTTTTTGCATGATGATCTCAAACACTCGGGCTCATCCCGTGAGCTCATGTCGAGTCTTTACACCCTATTTGCTTGATCGTTCAATGGTCATATTTTAGCATGTTGGGTACACTGTCATGTTTACGGTCTTGTTCTCACTATGTTAAAGGTCTATCTTTGTGTGTATAAATTGTGTTCGCTATGTAAGCATCTTCCACACTCACACACGAATTTGTATGCAATGTTTTGCAAGTGTCGTCATGGTCATTCAATGATCTATCTCAAGTGTCGCACTTGTTGCTCAAACCCTTTGGTCAATCACATTGAGCATATGTTGTCTTGTTGGTTCGAGGTATCTTGTCGTCAAGCCATGTTGAGTGTGTGTTTGCAAGCTCATGTATACATGAGTTTACTCACTCACACACTTAACCATTTTTCCTAAGATATATCGACCGGAGTACCCTCCATCAACTAAACCTTTGTTGAGCTCCACTGCGCAGTCTCACCCCTTAGTGACCAAGAACTGCTGCCCATAATTGTGTAGAGCTTGAGGCTGCCTACCAGGAATTTTGTAATACGCAATCCTAGAATCGACTTAGTATCACCAAAAACAACACAAAAGTTTCCAAAGAAGTTATCTCAATTTGTGATTCCCACAAGCCTATCCGTCAAGCCTCTAGCTGGTCAACTAGAGAATTTGACTAGGTAGTGGCCACAGGCTTCACTCCTCCCAAACATTGCATAGAAGCTAGCAGCCTACCTACATGCACTGACTGAAGAAATTGCACAGACAAGAAGGACAAGCACTCGCTTCCTGTCATTGCACTATCTCTAAAAATTGTGCATTTGTTTTAGTTAGCTCCCATACCAGCCAACCTGCCACTCATCCTTAAAATTGTGCATTTTTATTGGATAGTCCACCAGCTACCTGGCACCCTGCTAAGCCTCAAAACTGTTCAGACATGTCCTACATAACTCCCTCCTAGATCTGTGCAATTTTGGCCAACAAGCTCCCATAGCTCGCTCCTAGCCTCCTCTGAAAATATGCATAGTTTTCACTGCCAATGCCTCCTGCTGCCCTCACTACCTTCCCTAGAAAAATTGTGTAGTTATTCCTCCCAAATGAGCTAGATCCGACAGATATCACTGCTGTCTTAGACTACTCAACCCATCCTCTCAATGATCTCTACGTATTTTTTCCAGATAGTGTCTCGGAGCCTTGCATTCCAACCTGAAATGTGTTTTCATAGTTTTAGAGCCTTGTCCTCTCTCCTAGTCACCTGCACCTAAAAACGAAAATGATGCATCATGGTAGACTAGGGGATTTCTATATTTTATGTCATCTTGTTATGGGTGATTGTAGAGACAAGTACATGGATAAGACATGGTGAAACGATGAATAAGATGAACAAGGAGCATATGCTAGGAGACTTGTTCGCAAATGGATGAACACATAAAGCATGCCAAGTACCAGCGAAGGGGATACATGCACATGAAACATCAATCCAACACCAAGACCATCAAATAATCTACAATTCTTGTCATGCAGAGGTGAAGATATGATAAAAGAAGAGCACACTCATCATTCAGCAGAACTGCAGCTCGACATGGACACCACCATCAATATGAACATACTAGCATTGTCATGTCGAGTCATGTCATGAGTCATCTTGGCCAAATCATTACTATGGGACATACTGCTGTAATCAATGTAATGTAACATGGAAGTCCAAGAGACCCACATACAAATTTGAAGAGTCATGTAAGTCAAACAAGCATGAGGGAAGTCAAAAAGTCACAAAGGTCAAGTTCACCCTTGGCTATATATACCCCTCATTTGTACATTTAAAGGAATCTTCACCTTGTCTCCTCCCACATAGCCTTGAGAGTCTGTAGTGTTTTCTTTGAGGATCGAGCAGTGACTCTAATGCCTCGCTATCAAGGTTAGTGATGTATGGTGTACATATGTGTCTTGGAACTTTTGTTTAATTCAGAAGCATGTTAACAGGCCAGCACATTTTCACACATGTATTGTATTTCTTTGTAAGAGTATTATTTGGACGCTTGTAATGCATGTTTCTTTAAAATGTATTAATATAGTTAAACTATTTCAGTTGTTTTAGTGCATATGTTGTTGCAAATGTGTTGTATCAGTTTTTATCACTCTCTCGCCTATATGGACTACTTCGTCGGACACTTGACAAATTCATTCTTGTAAACTTGTTATAACAACCATCACACTCGTGTGGACTATTATGTTGAGTGGTGTATATGTTATATGTTCATTTCATTTTTTTGACTATTGCATCCATGGGGACTACTCTACCAAAAGTTGAACATGTCCTACTATGTTGTGTGTCTCTAGCAGAGTTGGGACTATTCCCTTTCGACTTGAGTCTCACTCTCACCCTCTCCCTCTACAGTGAAAGAACATAGACACAAGTTATACTAAGCACTCACTAGGCACACAAACCTCGTTGTTTGAAGACTAAGAATACCACTCTCATGTGCTGAAAAGAAAGAGATAAGGCATATATTTAAGATAATGGCAATCGGGCCATCATACCGGATGGGAATCCTACACCAAATGGTGTGATGTCTAGTTGGGACTTCATATCCGGGAGATCCCCTGATTGTTGGTAGGTCCAACACCATCAACATTTCTAGCTCTAGAGGGAGGGTCTCTTGTTATTTATGGTTAAATGTCCTCTCACCCCAACTCATCAATAATATGGTCAAGGAAGTAACTTACACTCCCCCTCACCTACGCGCAACTCTGAAGTTGGTTACTCCTCACCTCCCAAATGTGAACATAAAATTTCATATCAGCACCTCTACTCTATTCATTCCATCACCCATATGTTTTCCAAAGTAGTTGGAATAATCCCAGGAATACAAGACCTTCCATACGCATCAAATAAGCCAAAGACCACTCCTACAAGAGTCACTGTCTCATCAGTGGAAGAAGTAGTTCTTTCCACTCTCAAAGGTTTGGAAGAAGCTATTGAGAACAAAGAGGAACCTCTAGTCTTCTGACAAGGAGAACAAGACACCTTCGTGATCTTGGGCTTAGGCTCCAATACAGGAGATGGAGGGTAAGGAAGTGGAGGAGGTGGAGGCGTAGATGAACCAATAGACTCAGAAGTGAAACCAATTTATTCTAAAGAAGAGGAGTATGATGAAGAATAAGAAGACATGATCGAACAAAACTTGGAATGGATGACTTAGGGACCATTGGATCTCTTGGGTGCCTTTCACAAGATGGAAAAGCATTCAAAGAGGATGTTGACAAAGTATGATCTTGAAAAAATGTTGAAAAAGTATGACATCTACCTACAACTGTAGACACTCGAGGTACCATACGATGACATTGCATGTAGATTGTTTCCATTTACCTTGGATGGCCAATCAGTGGTATGGTATCACAACCTTCCTGTCAACTCCATCCAAAATGTGGTATGTTAAAAAGGATGTTTTTGGAAAAGTTTTCTGATGATAAGACCCTTGCCATGTTGCTCAAAGAGTTGGGCAGTCTCAAGATAGAGTTGAAAGAGAAAGTGAAATATTTTAATCAAAGGTTTTTAAGCATCTTGAACAAGTTTGCAGCGGACACAAAACCTCATGACTCCATCACTGTCGAATATTACATGTTTGCACTGCCAACCAGTATTGTGCAATTCATAAAACGAGCTACGAAACCAACATTACTTGAAAATTGTGAAGAGGTGATCACTGTGGAAAAGGACCTATGCACGATTGGAGTCATTAAGGATGATGAACCAACAAAAGAATCCAAAATATATGAGCAGAAAGCCCAGGCTACTGCAAGTAAGGGGAAAGACAAGGAAGCAAGTGACATTGAAACCCTTACTCATCTTGTCAAGAACTTGACTCTGAGCTAAAGCAATGAATGATTGCAACATATGCTAGTAACCGGCCTCCCAGAAAACAAAAGAGGAGCATGTCATCAGGTAGAAATAACTTCCCAGCTAAAACTATGCAGAGCTCTAGCTCAGTGTTCCCGACAGAGATGTGCACAAACTCCACTTTTTTCTAATTCCATGAAGACCATCACTCGAAAGGGACTTGTCAGGAATGGAAACGAGTTATAGACTCGGTGTGCAACAATTTGACAAACATGGTAAATAATACACAGTGTCGACAGGAAGACAAATAAGATGTTGCATATGATGAGGCACTAGGTACTAGGCAGGTGATCAAGATGTATCAATGCTTGCGTGCAACACAAAAAATTAACATCAAGAAGAAATCCCCAAAGAAAAGTGGTCGATACAATCTCACAAGTCAAGGGGCTCCCCCTACTCTTGGGGAGATGTAAGAGAAACTTGAATTGTTGAGGAAGGTTGATCCACCAGTCGTCACAAAGCAAAAGTCTCAAAGAAATTCGAGGAAGATAGCTACAGACAAGAGTACATCCATGAGCAGTAAACTTCAGAGTAGTACACTGGATCGTACAAAAATAAGTCTAACCCCGGACACCTCAATGAGTTTACCCAATCTTGACTACAATATTTTTGAAGATATGAAGAAAGCTCATGCAAACATCTCTTTATTTAAGCTAGCTAAGCTAAAGAGTCAGCTAGATATTTTGATGCACGCATTAGGGAAAACATCCACAGATAGCATACCCTCTACTAGAAACGGAGCAAGCACATCTCCCTGTTAACTCACAGATGTGCTCAACGCACTCCGGATGGAAGAAGAAAACTCTGTTTTCCCTCCATTCTTTCTTTCATTTGAAATTTTTAACTGCAATGTTCACAACTGTTTGGTTGACTCTAGTGCATCAACTAACGACATGCCACTCGCCTCCAAGAGGATCAATATGCAATGGAGCAATACATATATGCAGATCATCCAATAAAATCAAACATGTGTACCAACCATTGGTGAACTTTGAGATGTGATTAGTTGATTCTCTCATGACAGTCGAGTTCAACAATGCATCAACATTGGCATTTTGGACATATCAGAACCATATGGCTTAGAACTTAGTAGAGACTAGTCCAACAAGTTGAATGGGTACTTTGCCATAGACTGGTAACACTTATGGCTTCCATACTAGGGCAAAAGCAATCAGATCTAGGTGTTATCCAAGAGATACATGAAACATAATGTCATTCCAATCAATGGTGAGAACGAACTGTTGCATTTCACAGAACTTGTGTTCGGAAACTGCCTCTTGGAACCATAGCCAGGGTGTTATCTCACATAGCCAACTCGAACCCCACCAGACGCGTAGTTGGGTCTCCTTCCTTTCCCAACTAATGGAAATGAAACATGTAGAGTACGTTGTAACACTAATAGCAATATAAGTAACAACAACAGTACTAGCACATCAAGTGGTTTGTGTATAAACGAGTTGTGGAGCATGTATTTTGATGGATCAAAGACACATGATGGCTTTGGAGCCAGGTGTGTCTTGATAGACCCAAAGTATAGGAAGCACTTGATCTCAAGCTATTTGGTTTTTGAGTGCACGAAAAACACTATTGAATATGAAGCACTCGTATTGGGCTTGCACAAAGGCATTAACCTCAATATTGCTACTCTCAAAGTGGTAGGTGATTCAGAAATAGTGGTACAGAAGGTACATAATACCATACATTGTTTTTCAGCTCGTCTCAATAGTTATCAACAAGAGGTATGGTGACTGATCTCTAACTTCCAAGCTTTCAATATCATTGTTGTGCTAAGAATGCATAATACAGTTGCCGATGCCTTAGCTAACGCAACTGCTAGGATGACACCTCTTAGGGATATGTTTATTGTTGAAATTTTGTATAAGCCTTCTATCCTTGATAACATAAATAATTTATGCCTTTTTGATGATGATCAACAGATACAACACTTTATGTCCAACACTGATGTCTTCAAGGATGTAGCGATTGATGAACATGAGCATGAGAAATCTCTACAAGCCACAACTGGTGACAAGAAAGGAAACCTCATCCCCAAGGGCATGGTATCTCTTGAAAATCTCTAGGACTTGGAAAACCACTTTAAAGGGCCCAAGAATAGCAAAACCCAAATATCCACCATGATGCACGAGAAAATCAACTTGGGAATAGAACACAATCTGAATTTCATTAATCTCAGTACGTGTTGTGCATCGTAGGAGTGGAGAGCCTTTTTCTGCATGTTTAAGCAATATCAGGATGTATTCATGTGGCCATACGATGATCTGAAAACATACGACATGTGAATAATCCAACATGTGATTCCAATCAAAGAAGAGGTGAAGCCATTTCAGTAGAAGCTGAGAAAAGTACATTTGTCACTTGAACCCCTCATACAAAAAGAACTGACTAAGTTGTTGGATGCAAGGATCATTTACAGAGTTCGTCATTCCACGTGGGTTTCTAACTTAGTTCCTGTACATAAGAAGTCTAGGGAGATCCTCTTATGTGTTGATTTCTGAAACTTGAACCACACTTTGAACAAATACACTACCCCGTGCAGCCATAAATGTTTTCCTTGCTTGATGGTTTTTTGGGATACAACCAAGTTCTGGTAGCGGAACTTGATAGACTGAAAACTACCTTCTGTGTCGAGTGGGGTACGTTCACGTACATGAGAATTCCATTTGGGCTTGTGAATGCAGGTGCAACCTTTCAACATGACATGGACACCACCTTTTGTGGACTTATCAAACAAAGTGTAGTGGTGTACCTTGACGACGTCACTGTATTTTCTAGAAAATGGTCTGACCACATATGCCACTTGAAGAAGATATTCAAGTGATGCCTAAAATATGGGATATCCTTGAATCCCAAGAAACGTGTATTTGTAGTATTTGACGAGAACTTCCTCAGGCACATCATTGATAGAAGTGGGATCAAAGTTGATTCAGACTGAGTTCAGACAATTACACATATTCCTCACCTAGCCAACAAGAAAGCCATGTAGTCCTTCCTGGGAAAGATAAACTTCCTCTGGAAATTCATCTCGTATTATCCGCAGATAGTGAAACCTATGCAAGACATGATCAAGAAGGATGTAGTCTATAGCTGGGGTAAAAAAAAAAATAATGCATTCACTCGTATCAAGTAGCCTATAGTAGATGCGCCTATAATTTATAACCCAGACCTTAAAAAGGATTTCTTGCTATACAACTTCGCCTCCAACAATTCGCTTGATGTAGTACTCCCTCAGAAGGATGAGCTGAACAACGAATGTCCCATCTCCTTCATGTGTGCAAGCATGCAGGGACTCAAACTCAACTACCCCACCATCGAAAAAAACCATACATAGTATATAAGGCGATGAAACACTTTAGACCCTACTTTTTGAAGAACCATTGCATAGTCTTTGTGCCACACCCAACAGTTCGATTACTGCTTATACAAAAAGAGATGGGTGAAAGACATCCGAAATGGATGACAGACTTGTAAGAGTATGATATTGACATCAATCTAGTTCACACTATCAAGGGTCATGATCTCTGCATACTCGTAGCCAAAGCAATCCATGTATAGAGGAAGAAGAAGAGCCCACTGGTTGGGAGCAAGAAAGCGAGATGTACGATGTAGAACGAGCACCACCCACTTCATACAGAAACTCTTGGTATGAATATGTGTGCCCGTACCTTGAACATGGCACCATACCTTCTCACTTCTTCATGAGACAAAAGAGGGAACTTCACCTCAAAGCATTACCTTATCAATTGGTGCAAGGAGTGCTTTATAGAAAGCACAGTAACAATTTTTTTGTCAAGCTCCTGGAGTTACATGATTCAGAGAAGGTCTTGCATGATTTTCATGACGGACCACTCAGGGGCCACTTCGTGGGAAATACCATTGTGCACAAAGTCATGCGATCCGGTTTCTACTGGCCCATATTATTCAAGGATGCACATGCCTATGCCTACAATTGTCCAGTCTACTAGCGACACGTCGTCAGAACATGAAGGTCAACAATCCTAATGCACCCTGTTGCAGTGATTGAACCATTTCAATAGTGGGGCTTGGACATCATTAGGGAAATATTCCCACATTCATCGAAACAACACACCTAAACTCCTTACGACATATGCAATAAAGTAAACAATGAGTTGCATCCACGTTCCAACTCTCTGGACTAGGGTTTGAAGGAGAATGGCTTCATCTGCAACTTGAGTACTTACTCTAGAGAATAACAGAGCCAGAGTGGCAGAGCTTCACAGAAGAGGGCAAATTTTGAATTGATAGATAGAAAATGTGGGGTCCATTGGGACCCCATCATACAAACAAATAATGATGAATAAGTAGAAGACCACATAGGACGGGGTGCAGATATCAGGGTCCGAGAAGTCAAGTAAGGAGAATCTGACCAACAAGGGGAAGAGGACTAATGAGGAAAAAAATACCAAGAAACAGAAAGAAATCATTGGAAATAACAACATAGTAAATAGAGACAATATGAATCCTTCCCAAGCACAAGTCTCACAAGGAAACAAGTTGGAGAAGGAATAAGCAATAGAAGAGGAGAAGGATCTAAACCAAGAAAAGGCAGAACAAGGAGGAATAGCGTCAGTAGCCACTGGGAAAAAAACATAGCATCCATGCAAGCCAAAAGCCACTGACACCCTAAGGGTAATAATTTCTGACCCAAAACTTCAAGTGTACCATGACAACATGGTTGAACATGCAGTGATCTATAGGTTCATGGGGTTCTAGCCAATAGAAAGAGCACTGTGCATGTGGATAAAGTAGCAATGGAAACCCAAAGGGGATGTAAGGCTGCACTAAGGAGCCAAGGGATTCTTTACAGTAGGCTTTTCCAATCTGGAAGGCAAGGATCGAATATTTGATGGAGGACCCTATTTCTTCGCCTCAGCAGGTCTTTACATGCAACCATGGAAACCCAACTTCGCACCAGAACATGAAACCTTCAAATAGGTACAGTTATGGATTCACCTATTCTCTCTTCCAATTGATTATTGGGGACATGTAGCACTAGAACAGATAGGCAACAAGTTAGGCACCTTCATCAAGGCCTCAGAAGTGACACTACAAAAAAGATATACCTCTTGCACTAGAATCTGTGTAGAGATGGATGTTTCGGGAGCACTTCATGAGGGCCTATGGTTGGAATACAGAGATGAAGAGTATTTTCAAGCCATAGACTATGAGCAGATCCCGTTCCATTGTAGGAAGCGTCATGAGCATGGACATTTGATCAGAGAATGCCCAATGAACAAAATGGTAGAGAAAACCAAGGAAAACAAAGGAGATAAGAATAAGGAAGCCTTTGTACGACTTAATGCAAGATAGAGAATGAATAAAAAATGACAGACTAAAGCAAGCACTTCCTTGGGAAATACAAGCGATGCTTTTGAGGTGTTAGAATCAGAAACAGAGTCAGAGGACAATATCCCAGAGCAAGAATCATCGAAAGTAAGCAAACCCACAGCCACACCAAAAATGAAAGAACTAGTGTCGAAGCCTTAAAAAAACATCCCTCATGCTCAAGGACCAATGGAAGGTGTAGATGAAGATTCAGAGATGTTAACCAGTGAAATAGGGCTCGAAGATATGGAATTAAGAGACATACTTGAGCAAGAAGGTATGGATCTACCAAATATGGTAGAAGACTGGAAAAAGAAAGGAATGGAACACATATTGGAAGAGGAGGTAAACATGATCAACAATTTATTCATAGCAAGACAACAAGCAGAGCTGGAGTTGCAGAGAAAGAGCCTGGGTATAGCAAAAGGGCTAAGGGTAAGAGTGCAGGGACTGCAACAAAACTCCACCAACTCCAAGCATTGGAAAAAAAGAGGAAGAAGGACCAACAATGAGGAATTACAAGAACTGAGACAAATGCTCCTAAATTTAGGTAAGATGAAAGCCCTTGAGGTGTTCTCACTAACCTCCTAAACAATGTTTATTATGAAAGTACTCTCATGGAATGCTAGAGGGCTAAATAGCAAAAAAAACCAACATATGTTAAAGAAAAAGGTCCAAAGGGAACAAACAGGCATAGTGTTTGTGCAAGAAACTAAATGTTCCAGCGACACGACGGTCAATATCAGTAAAAAACTAGGTAAACAAATGGAATACCTAGAAGCAACAAACAATGGTTGGGAAGGAGGCATTTCCATTTTGTGGAATCCACAGGTCATCCAGCTCATTTCCTCTAAAGCTACCAGATCTCACATATCAATAGAAGTCCAAGTAGTAGGGAATCTAGAAACGTATCCATGCACCAATGTCTATGGCCCTCAGAAACTAGAGGCCAAATTGTTGTTACTGAGATCTCTATCCAACTTGAAGCTAAGATATCCACAAGTAAAAGCAATCCTTTGAGGGGATTTCAATATGATCACTTCACTCACGGAAAAGGGAGGAGGTATTAGAATGCTCAGTAGGGACAATGAAGCTTCAATAGACTTCATTAAATCGGTGAAGCTGGTAGATGTCTTCCCCAAGAGTGGCGCTTTCACTTGGAACAACAAAAGGGGGGTGATAGGCAAATAGCTTCCCGATTGGATAGATTTTTAGTGACATAAACTATTCTCCTGGAAGTAATCACTGTAGATTCAAACATACTTCCAACTGGAGGGTCGGACCACTGGCCCATAATAATGACTGCGGCCATCCAAGGCACACCTAGAAATAAGCCATTCAGATCTGAAAAGTTTTGGCTGAATCATCCCGAGCTCATTCAGAAGATTGATTAATGGTGGAAGGAACCGTTAGGCATAAGAGGAACCAAAATGTTTCTTCTATAGGATAAACTTAAACACATTAGAGCTAGACTTAAAGTCTAGAATCAAGAAGTTTTTGGTAACATATTTAAGGAAAAAAAGAATCTGGAGGAGAAAATGGAAGAAATTCACAAAGGATGGATCCAAGGCAACATAGACCAAGAGACTATGAACATAGAACAAAAGCTAATGCAGGACTGGTAGTTAAGATGCCAATAGGAGTAAATGCTATGGAAGAAAAAGTCCCGAATTCAATGGCTTAAGGAAGGCGAACAAAACACAAAATTTTTTCATAGATCTACCATTGATCACAGAGGGGCTAACAAAATATTAAGCGTTAAAGATGATAAGGGAACCTCTGTACAGACTCACTAGGAAATCTCAAGCCTTCTCATAAGCCATTTCAGCCAGATTGCTCGGGAATCAGAGATTGATAGAGAGGAATCCATTGTGGAGCTTCTAACTTCTATCCCCAAGCTCGTCATGAAGGATCAAAACAAAGCTTTAAATCGAGAAATCACATTGGCAGAATTGGAAGAGGCTGTATAAGAAATGCCTAATGGTAAAGCACCTAGGCTAGATGGATTCACCATCGAATTTTACAAAGCATGTTGGGAGATAGTCAAGATAGAGGCATGGGAAGTGGTGGAGGATTCCGGGTGTTCCTCTTCAATCCTCAAATCCCTCAATTCTACATTCCTTTCCCTTATTCCAAAGGAGGAGGAACCCAATACTCCGTCGAAGTATCGACCAATTACGCTGTGCAATGTCTTCTACAAGATTATTTCCAAAGTCATTGCCAATAGACTAAAACCAATTCTTCCAGGTATCATTTCAGAAGAGAAATCAGGCTATGTAGAGGGGAGACGGATTCTGGACAACATCTTATTAGCAAAAGAGATGATTCAGACTCTCCGAACGCAGAAAAAAGTAGGCATGCTAATGCAATTGGACCTATCAAAGGCTTATGACAAGGTAAACTGACACTATTTGAAAGCTATTTTATAAGCCTTCAGCTTTTCTAAACAATGGATAATGGATCCTAGCCTTGGTTAAATCCACAATATTTTCAATCCCGGTTAATGGAGCCCCAACAGACCAGTTCACTCCATCTCGAGGTTTAAGGCAAGGGGATCCCTTATCCCCCTTTCTTTTTTTGATTCTAATGGAAGGTTTAAGTAGACTAATCAATAGAGAAAAATAGGAAGGAATCATTCAGGGACTCCAACCCTTGCCCACTAGCCCTGTAACAACACATCAATAGTTTGTAGATGACACAATGTTGCACAATACACCCTCAATTAAAGAAGCTCTTGGATTTAGAAGTATTCTCAATTGCTTTAGTAAGGCCTCAGATATGGAGCTAAATCTAACAAAATCTTCCATTTTCATTTTCAATACGCAATTAGTAGTTCAGAAAAATCTCTTGTCAATCCTAGGCTTCAAAAGATGAAACCTCCCTTTAAGATACCTAGGCATTCCGCTGACTGATAGGCCCTGGCGGAAATTTCATTGGGAAAGAATTTTAGCCAAAATAGAGAAAAGAGTTCATCATTGGACACACAGAACCCTCAACTTTGCAAGCCATCTTGTCCTCACCAAATTTGTCCTCCAGGCCATTCCCCATTACATGCTTTCCATTCTCCCAGCACCTAAAGGGGTACTTCAGAAAATCAAAGTCATCCAAAGAGCGTTTCTCTAGTCGGGTAATTCAAGGAAGAATAAATGGTCTCTAATGGCATGGGATAAGATCTGCAAACCCAAACACCTAGGTGGGCTGAATCTGCAGGACCCATTCACAGTTAACCGGGCTTGTGGAGCAAAGTTATGGTGGAGGTGGTTGAAGGAACCCAACTTACCATGGGCCAAACATTGGAAAGAGAAGTATGCGCACAATCACAGTATGCAGAATTTAATCAGAATGCAAGAAACCACCGAGGGATCTCCAATTTGGAACCTGGCTAGAACTAACCGACACATAATTCAAGAGCAGAGTTTTTGGGAAATTCGAGATGGAAAGACTGCCCTGTTCTAGGAAGATGTGTGGCAACAACTACCTAAGCTGGAAAGCCTTGAATTCTCGAATATCCAAAGAAGAAGCCAGGAGCTAGGGAGAACAACAGTGAACCATTACTAGAAAGCTAATGAAAAAGACCAAACGTGGAGAATGTGGATATTCAGTGAGACAAAACAGTTGGAAGGAGAAAGCAACAGTCTAAGAGTACTGAAGACAGAGCTAGCTAAAAGAAAGACAAGGAAAGCATGGGGGACTGACCAATTACATTGGGGCAAGCTCGAGGGGGGTAACTTCACACTGAAAGAAGCAAGAATCTATATAGAAGGGACTGAACATGAAGAAAAAATAAATTGGCATAGTAAAGTGTGGGATGCTCAACTTTGGCCGAAGATTAAAACTTTCCTCTGGCTCTTGATGCACCGAAGAATGCTTACCTAGGAGAACCTTAGGAAAAAAGGGTTTATATGCCCATCACATTGCCCCCTGTGTGGAATTGAAGAGGAAACCATGAATCACCTCCTCAATACTTGTGAATGGACAAACAACATCTGGAATTGGATGGAAACCATTCTTAAGAGAACGAATAGGGTAAGGAATTCAATTCAGGAAACCATAGAGAATTGTAGAGGCAATTTCTCCACAACCCAAATGGTTAATACAATATGGAAACTTATCCCAGGGTTTATAGCATGGTTGGTATGGAAAGAAAGAAATAGAAGAGAATTACAAATGAAACCAGAGGCGTAAACTTTATTAAAGACACAATTCTACAAAACATTAGAGAAACAATTATCTCTAAAGGGAAAGTAGAACAGGACAAGAACATCTCAATCTCAAACTTACAAATTCTGATGGCATTTGGTATTGAGATGGGAACCATCACGTTATCATCAAATCAGCGACAACAACAAAGCACCGATGTGAATACCTGGATTCCTCCTCCGATAGGATTTCATAAACTCAAATTTGACAGAACCTCTCGGGGAAATCCGGGGCATGCAGGTATTGGCAGTGTTCTTCGGGATAAGAAAGGAGAAATTAAACATATTTACAATTAATTGTTGGGTGAAGGGGCTAATAATGAAATGGAATTTGTAGCTTTAGAGAAAGGATTAAGAATTCTCAGGCGCTTGAAAACAGGATCCACCATGGTGGAAGGGGATTCTCAAATGGCAATCACGACAGCAAGAAGAATGTATTCGGGAGCCAAACCGAGTAAGGTCATGAAGCGTTGGAGGCTTGCCAAGGTCACAGAGCTCATATCTGATCACCTCACATGCCTTGATGGAATCATACTACATGCAGTGAGAAGAAACACGAACGTAGTGGCAGATCATCTGGCCAACTACGAGATCGATAATCACTTAACCTACCTGAACACCTGTTGGCATGAGGTCACATGCATCAAACTTCGGAGTAAGTGCACACTTCTATCGAGACAAGACATAAGTTAATGAAAGAAGTGGTGCAGGGGCACAAAGGATTTCACCTTAACAAGTGAATGAAGACAACCAATCGGAGGAACATTAGGCGGCAGACCCAGGAGGTACAAAAGGAGAAGTGGGATTTCATACACAAGGACAAAGTGCATGGAACGAGGCATACATCCAACAAAAAATATGAGCAGCGCTAGTAGCAAATCACAAAGGAGGACACTTAGCAATCCACAAATTGGCTCAAGCATGGCAGAGTTAATACTATGGATACGTATCATGAACAAGAATTGGGAAATCGGAACAATAGTTATTACGGCAGGATATGTGCCTATCCGATGGCAAAGTGGAAAACTTCAGGCCAAAGATGGCCACCCTATACTATAACTAAGACCTCCCACCAGAAGATAAACACATAACTCTCCCATGACAAGCAACATAGCAATAGCTATGATATCAATAGTTTCAGTGTTTTTGCACTTGGCAATAGCAGTATGGCTCGTGAGGGAAGCCAAAATGTCTCAGCTAACAAAGGCCTTTAGAAGGCCCGGGAAGCTTATGAAACCTAGACTTTCCAAAAGGAAAAGTGCAAGATCGAAGAGCTAGAAGCAGTTGTAGCAAAGGATGAACATTTGGAGGAGCAAGATTTGGAGAAGGAAGTGGAATGGATTCAAGATCCAGGAACAGCAACCACTCAAGCTACACAATTTGTACGAACCCAGACTGAGATGTGGAGGATGAAAACTATGCTAGCCAAGGCACTTAGCATATAGGGGGAATACATCAATCAAGCACGTCACATTATATCCCTAATTTCAGTAGAGCATATGGCTAAATTGGAAGCCATATATTTCAATCTCAATGCCTAGACTCAGGAAGTCGACAAACTCTCACAGAAAATGAGTGTCCTCATCAGTCTCCTTAGGCACACCATTCGTCAAGATCCCTCAAGTACGGGGGAGGTCTCGGAGGAAGCTAGTGGTACCATTCAGGGGAAACAGACCACTCAGCGTGCTCCTCAACTTAGGAAAATGACTGCTTCGGCTGGCCCGAATGCTCCAAGCAAAGATTATATAATCCTAAAGCCGTAATGGCTTTCCAATTTTAGTTCACACTTCTTGTTTTAGCATGTTTTGTTTCTAGTTTCGAAGTTACTAGTTTCTTGGGATCTAGGAGGTCCTCTTGGCTCTCCAACTTTCTTTCTATCCAGTCGCCAAGAGGGTAAAATATTTTTGCAGTCTCAAGCCCCTCTTTGAGCAACCCTGCATGGTGTGCCTTGGGGTCAAATGATAGAGTTTTAGTGGCTCATAATCATTTTGAATGGGCAAGGAAGCTTGAATTTTATCTGTACATGCAGACCATTTTGTATCTTATGTATTCTATGAATTAATATAAAACTGCTGATTTGCAAAAAAAAACACCGCTACCTCCTGGACATTATAGATTACTTCACGCGGTGGACAGAAGCAGTTCTGCTTAAGCAAGTGAATGACCAGGAAGTCATCAGCTTCCTCCAAGAGAACATCATCTCATGATTTGGTGTTCTGATATCACTTTTTTATAACAATGCAACTTAATTTTCGTCTTTAAATCTATATGTTTTTTCATTGCAATATGGTATCATTCTTAAACAGTCAGCTAACTATTACTTGCAGGGAAATGGCCTTGCTGAATCTACGAATAAAAAGCTTATCCACATTATTAAGAAGACCATTTACTTTGAATAGCGTAATTGTCCCTCTGCTGAGGCGAATGGTTTATGGGTTGATCATGTAACACCTAAACCCTCTTTGAACACTTCGTCATACTTCCTGGTTTATGGGAAATAAGACATCCTTCTGCCAAATATCTACTTTCCTGATGTTCAATTGTCCCAAGAATCCTAAGGTAAGCCTTGTTTTCTAGTTCATCATAGGATGGACACACTTCACAGATTGCAAGAAGAAAGGATGAAAGAAAAAGAAAAATTCATACTCCACTAGAACCATATCAAGAGATGGTTCGACAAGAAGTCTGTAGGGAATGTTAAATTCAATGTGGGTGACTTAGTCTTGAAATGGGACAAACCCTATGACGATAAAGGAAAATATATGAAGTTCAAATACCTATGGATTGGTCCATACACTGTTGAGGAAAATCTTGGCCCACACACGTACCATCTGCAATCACTTGTCGGGAGGATTGACAACCTTCCTGTCAATAGGCAAGACTTAAAACACTACTTTTAGTAAGTCGGGGTTGCGCCTAGCGCCATGTACATAGTTTTTCTACTAATTGTTGTATTTTTTCTTTGCATTTCTTTGTTTTGTTTTGTTTTCTTAATATCACTCTATTTTTTGTTTTTCTAATAAGTGCTTCCCTCTACTGAGTTCAGGCTTTTGAATGAGTATGTGGCTGAGATCCAAAGAGTCTTTTGACACTACAGCACTTGGCTAGTCCTGTGTCCATCTTCTCTGGGCTTAGTTATCAGCTTCATCTGATGAAGTCTTGACAAAAAAAAACAAGGCGTCTATAAGGGAAGATTTGGTCCAACCATGAACCTGTGTCTACACTGGGAAACCCCATGCATGTACTTAGTCTTCTACTCTGTGTTCAAGCTTATCCAATTAGTAGAAATGGAGAAGGGGAAAATATAAATGAGCAAACCTAAATCAGAGGTCTTACATGCTTCTATGAAGGAACAACCTCTTTTGCTCTCAATAAATAGGGATCCCTCTTATGCCCCAAAAATAAATAATTTCCAATGCACAATCCTCTTTTCAAAAAATACAAAGGAGAAATAAGAGAAAGGCTTCCTGCTCAGAGAGGTGAAGCATGAAACTCCACTAAGGTAATGACCAGACTTGCTGGTAGTGGAGCAATGTGTGTGTTCTTGCGTGACTCTGCTGGGGTATTTTCCGAGCCCGCTGACAGTGGAGCAACACTAGAGATGAAAAATTATACTTTGAAAATTTTAAACTCTCAAGCCAAACTACCATTTCCAATTTTGAAACAATGTGATCAAGATGAAACTTGTTGTTGTGCTTGACTGAGTTGGAAAATGGTGAACCATGTCTATCCATGATCGGGAAAGTGGGGAAACCGAAGTAACCCACACAATGATTCAATACTCCCTGATAGACCAAGGTCATGTGCTATCAATGGACCGAAATAGAGAAGCTGGTATTCAACCAGTGTGTCGCCCAGTGTTGTATTAGCCACACCACCCTCCTAAATTTTGGCTTGCATCTAATTTGGGAGGCTTCCTTCATTTTTCCTTGATGATTGAAAACACTCGGGCTCATCCCCTGAGCTATATACTGTTAGGATATTACGACACATAGGAATAGTTAAGTATAACTTGGTCTAGTATAGAGTTAGGTAAAGTGTGTTTCTTTACTATGTACATTTGTAACTTACAATCCGACGGTCACGATATGTAGTGATCAACGGTTCATTCTCTCCTCGGTATTACCGACACTTGATCTGTGGCTTGACACCCGATTGGTCATGAATTCTATTTAAAGCGCATGGAGGGTCATTTGTAGGTTAACCGTGCATGAGAGAAGCTTATGTAAATTTTCATTCTTTATTAATAAATTGCCTGTAGTAGCCACGTTGGCGCAGGGCGTGGATTGTTTCCCTCTCTGAGGGTTTTAACCACGTCAAAATACTGGTGTATTGATCTGTGATCTGTTTGTGAGCGGTGTCCTTTTTGGTGTAATGTCTGAGGAACTTACTCTGTATATTCCTATGGTATCAGAGCTATTTGAGGGCCGCGTCCATTGGTGATCCAAATCTGAAGCCGGTACAACTGCATTCGACTGCCATCTCCTAGATTTTCTATTTCTGACTGCTTTCAGACCGAGAGGACTGCTTTATTATTTTAGGACCATCTATTCCAGTGAGGAACCCCTTTCGTTTCATGCGAAAAGGTTTCCGGTAGCCCTAGCTGCGTCATATTTAAGATCTGGAGGTATACAGTGTTTATTTGTAGTTTACAGTTATTTTCTCTCTGTTTATTTTGGTTTCGGTTTATTTAGCTCTTTTTTATTACCGAATCTATACCTTTCATTTCTGCATATGCCCTTTGCCCTGCGACTGTGCAATCTGGGCAAATCAGAAACAGAAAGGAAGGATTTTTCTCATGCATATGCTCTTTTCCCTACGCGTTAGTGTGATCTCGGAAAATCAGAAACATTGAGGAAAATATTTAGTTTCCGGGTAAAGATAACTTTAAGCCATAAGGCTTGTTTTTTTGTATGTCCGTGTTGGGTTTTGTGTTTTTTTTTTGTAGGAAGAAAAAGAGCTTTCTCAAGCAAGCACACAATCCAAAGCTTCAGTGATCAAAAGAAAACAAAGGCCCCCCCTCTCTCTCTTTCTCTCTCTCTCTCTCTCTCTCAAACTTTTTGTATATCTCACTTGGTTCAAAGCTAATTTATGAGAGTAGAGGGTCTTGGGTTCAAATCTCCTTTTTGTTGGAAAAAGGGGCGTTTTTTTCATTTCCGCACATTCCCGCACTTTGTCGGCGCCTTCATCAACTTTTTTTCAAAAAGCCATAACTTTTTCATCCGAAAGCCGTTTTCAGAGCCGTTTTTTTTTAACCAGCCTAATTTTTCGAGATATTTCCATTGGAACACTTAGTTCCAGCATATATAGCTTCAGTTTATGTTAAAATGGAAAGTTCATGCCAAGTCATTCTTGACAGCACCAACTACTTCCAATGGTGGTCCTACATTGTGGATATACTTAGAAGTAAAGGTCTTTACCAAATAGCCTCAGGCCAAGAAACCAAGCCGAAAGATGAAGAAAAAGCAACCAAATGGGAAAATAGACAAGATCAAGCACGTGGGTTGATAGGGATGTCTATCTCTCCCGATCTTAGATTCCATATTACAGAAATTGATACTCCTGATAAAGCAATGGAGCAGCTTACTAAAGTTTTTGGAATAAAAAATGAACTTAGAGCCCATCAACTTGAAAATGCGTTGCTTACATTGGACCCCAATAATTTTTCTTGCATTGAAGATTTTTTGTCCAAGTTCAAGACCCTTAGACTTCTCTTGGAAGGTGTTAAGGTTAAGAAAGAAGATAATGCCCTTATCTATTGCATTCTTACTAAGTTGGGACCAGCCTACTCTGTGTTTGTTTCCACCTTCCATTCTACAAGAGAAGCCTTCATTTCTCAAGGACACGACTACAAGCCCCCTTCCTTTGATGCTTATTGTGATTCTTTAATAAGAAGACAAGAAAAACTCTTACACCTTGGTCTTCTTAATCTTGGAAACTCTTCTAAGAAAGCATTAACTGCCCAGCAGCAACCAAATTCAAAGAATCCTAAGAAGTCGTATCCTAAAAAGAATGGTCCTAAGCCAAACAAGGGTCCTAAGCAATTTCAGGGTCAAAATGAAAAATCATTTCACCAGAATGATAAGGCAAATAAAAACAAAGGGAAGAAGATTGATAGACATTGCCACTTTTGTAATCGAGATGGCCACTTAGAATCTAAATGCTTTAAGAAGATGGAAGCCTTGGAAGCAGCAATGAAGAAGCATAACATCCATTTGGAGCACTCTTCAAATTCGTCTTCAGGAATGGCACTTTCTGCATGTGGTTGTCAAGCATCTCGGTTTGGCTATGCATTAAATGTCTCTTCTTCCTCTCATTCTCATGAGTGGCTCATTGATTCTGGAGCTTCTTATCACATGGCCAAAAATTAAGCCATGTTTTCTTCTTTAAATGATTGTAACACCAAAAATATATATGTTGGTGATGATAGATCTCTTAATGTTGTAGGGACTGGAACTGTTCATCTAGACAATGGTCAGTTTAATGATGTATTATGTGTTCCAACCTTATCCAGCAACCTTCTATCTGTATATTAGATAACTCATTCAGTGAAGGTAAAATTGTTGAATTTTCACCTCATGATGTTGTAATCAAGGATCTAAGAGATCCTAAACAGATTCTAGCTACTGGTATTGCTGATGATTCCACAAGGTTGTATAAGTTTCACAACTTTGGGTCATCAAATCTTCCCTCAGTATTTGTTGCTCATAATGATGAAATGAGCAACTTTGGCATGAGCGATTTGGTCACTTAAACTATCGCTCCCTTCAGCATCTATTTAAAGAAAATATTGTGACAGGTCTTCCTATGGTATCTTGCAGAGATGGTGTTTGTTCCGGATGTGTACTCGGAAAACATCATCGGGACAGTTTTGAAAAACGTGCCTCTTGGCACACCTCGACCCCTCTACAGCTTGTGCATAGTGATTTATGTGGTCCACTTTCAGTTGTTTCCTTCTCTGTCTACAAATATTTCTTAACTTTCATTGATGATTTTCTTCCAAGACGCACTTGGGTATACTTCTTAAAACTCAAGAGCGAAGTATTTAACACATTTTTGGCCTCAAAGCCTTTGTTGAAAAACAATCTGGACATCAAATTCTTAAGCTAAGAACTGATAATGGTGGAGAATATGTTAAAAACACATTCATCAACTTTTGGACCGAAAATGGAATTCAAATGCAACATACTATTCCATACACTCCACAACAAAATGGTGTAGCTGAAAGGAAAAATCGCACCTTAAAGGAAATGGCTAATTGGATGCTGCAATCTAAA